>JACSZP010048453.1:0-18334 GCA_016161895.1 Pinna nobilis | reverse complement strand
AGTTAACAAGGACGTGTAGGCCAATACCAGGCCTTAATTTTAATTGATAATTAAACTTGTCCAACCGAGCAACAACAACATAAAAAACAACGTTCAAAATTTCTAAATATAAAATTGACAGAAATCCTATTTTAAATCGAAAGGACAATAAGAAGGAGGTTTTGTATAAGCTAGAATTATTGTATATGCGTATGTTGTGTATGATGTATCATTTCGATAATAATCTTCTCAGTATCATTTACACTCCTTTGTAACACCTATTTTAACTTAAATCGAGGAGATACTGGTGAATCGCGAAAACGAAAGTAGAATATATCAATCCTTATGTAGATAAAAAAACAATAGGTTCGTCTTCATAATATCATATATACATACATTTTAGGAATGAATAGAGCCACACAGTCACCTCTTCCACAAGAAATAATAGGTTCCAATCACTAATGCTATTGCGCCAAAAGCACCACTAGTCATAATAACAACGGACAGCTATTTCCCATGCACGCTAAACATGTGTATGCTTACCGTAATCATGCACAAGGCAACCGGAAGAGACCAAAAGATCGTTAAATCGATCGGGCAAGTACGTAGATATTCGACCAATGTTAAGCAAATTTGAAGAAATTGTCAGAACTATTATAAGAAATCATCATATGCATATATACCATCCTTTCTGTTGTAGATGATTTTAATGTCAAGATGTTTGAAACATAGATGACACAACGGATGCCACGCGTAGAGCAGGAGTTGCTTACCCCTCCGGAGCACCTGAACTCTCATCCGGTTCTACTGGGGTTCGTGTTAAACTATTTTTAGTTATTTATGTTGTGTGGATTGATGTTTGTAAAACCGTCTCCTTTTTAAAAGAAATCCCAGAGTTTCAAATTTCCCTGGGCTAGATTTGTCCCGTTGAAACTGAGATCAATGATACTTCAGAGAGCAGCAAATCTACCTCTTTTTTGGACTTACTCTAATCGATTGGGAAGAACGATTAACTTTGTACCTGCCTTCATGACAAGAGTGACGATTTCAATTTCAATATCATGAACTTTTTAGGTGGCAACATCTCGTCTTCTCCAGCACTTTTTCATTTCACAACTTAAATTTTTTACCAGGGATTGTTTCCCTATTGGATATTTGTTTCTGTTCGCCAGATTACTCGCTAATAAACAATTCAAACTGGGATACGTTCTTGGACGCTTAAAAGCGTCATTACAGGAGTATTGTGGTTATTAGGGAACTCGTTAAACGGTATGAAGTTAATCTCTCAAGGATGTTGGGGATATTCTGTAGTACGACCATCCACATTGACCGACTACCTTCGCTAATAAAATCAAGAATACATTATGTTTTCAACCAAGCTCGACATTTATGTGATTTGGTAGGGTTTCTGTGGAACATTTGAGGCGGCGTGACATGTCACCAGGAGGTCGTCAAATCCAGGTAGGGAGTTGCAATTGATGCTATGTTGAGACTGTTAATGTTCCCAGCGTGTCATATTTCTTAGAACTTAGAGTTTCGAAAATACTTTTGTACTTATTAAATATTAACAGCACTTATGTTATATAAGACCACTCTATTCTGAATATGAGCAATGGGAAGTATAATTCAAATACAAATGTATACCTGTACAGCCATTTTTCTTACTTTCTTCCTGTCTGGTTCCCGATAGCTTTCTTTTCTCCCGGTATTCTGTAACGAACACTCATAATCCATATTTCAGATGAGAGTGTTCGTTCACTTTTACAAAAGAGAGTTAAATTTGGTCACTTATTACAAAAGGTTTTGCATTATCAGCAATGCATGTAGTTGATAATAGATAAAAAGTCATGTATCTTTGGTACAAACTACCTAAATATTGTATCAGTTTCGTGTTGGTCTCTTATTATAAATTATAATTTGCCAATCATTATCTGTCTTTTTGTTAAAGTCATGAATATTATCAAATGGAAATCGTAATAGTTTTTATATATGCTGTTATTTCCTCCATTAGTCGTGTGCATACCTATCTTTAATAATGCACCGTAAGAAATATGAGAAGACCTGTCTTGGTAAAATTTCTTTTTCCGTTTCACCCTTTCTAAGTTGATAAAAAGAGAAGCAGTTTAAGATGACAACATGTATTAAAGGCATTGCAGACATTGGTATTTTTATAAGCATTTTCAGACATGGAAGTAAAGTGATTAGCATAGGAACATTTCTATTTTCAGCTCCGTGTGTGTGTGTGGAATATCACGTGTCTTGCAAACACGTGCACAGATATTTTAACAAATTTAACCAGCTCAATCTAGCAACTGAAAATCGTCTCGAGATTTTTAAATAGAAAGTTGACAGAAATCCCGTATGAAATCGAAAGTAGAGCGAGAAAAAAGTTTTCTATAGGCGATAAATATATATGTGCTTGTAGTTTGTTTATGATGTATCATTTCCATTGCAAATGTAAGTTCCAAGTAGCATTTGTACTCCTTTGTAACACCTTTTGTATTTATAACAAGGAGATAGCAATGTTTCTCGGAAACGAAAGTAGAATATATAAATCTCTATGTTGACGAATAAATAAATCTGTAAGCGAGAAATGTATATGTGCTTGTTGTTAATGATGTATCATTCCCATTGCAAATGAAAAATACAGATATAGGTATTGATGGGAATACATGTAAACCTATCTCTTGTCCTCACTTCCAGGTCGCCGTGACCTATTGGTAACGGTGTTCGCCATTTGGTTCGAATCTCAGCCACGCTATGGTTGACTGTCCCTATATTTTGATTATTACAGTAAAAACCGAGATATCGTGTCACATTAGCAATCAGTTCATAAAAGAACGGCCTGCTCTACGTTCGTAGGTGCTCCTACTGGAACCCTGATCTCTCCCAAATAGGGGTCATTGTGTTCCACATCTTGACAGTAATTAGTCCCAACTTGTCATTTACTTTGGAACTGGAGTTTTGACTCTCAATTCGTACTTCAATTTTATTTTTGTTGTTGTTGTATGTATGATACCTCAATACTTATTATGAGTTAAGGAAATATAATTGAGCAAAAATCTTTAGATACAATTATATATCATTTCTTTTGAATTCCTTAGGCCTTTTGTTCGTTTTTGTCGAATCTGTAACAGATATTAATATTTCATATCATATGAGAGTATTAGTTTCACGTGCTTCCTTGACATTCGGTTATCCTTGTAAAAAAATGATATTTATTAGTAATGAAAAGGGTATTGTCAGGTTAAAACAGTTTATTGTAATCAAATGCGATCGTTTGTACATCTATTCACTACACAGTATTTTTGGAATGCTTATCAGACAACTGGAATTTCTCAGAAAATCGGGATGTAAAATTTGGCGCCGACGACATCTTTTATTGCTTTTGATAATTTAAAAAAGGGACTCCGTGGCCCAATGGTAAGAGCAATGCGCTTTAAACCACTCAGTCTCTCATCTCTTGTCAGCGCGGGTTCGGAGCTCGCTGGAACTTAAACTGATTATGTGAGAAAGTTTGCCACCATATGACTGAAAGATTGTCGAATGTGGCGAAGAGCAAAAAAAAAAAAAAAACAATACAAACAAAAAATGATTTAAAAAATACAGATTCAGGTATTGGTGGGAATACATATATTTCTACCTCCCATCTTCACTTCCAGGCCGCCGTGGCCTAGTAGAAAGCTCGACTTCGAATTGAGAGGTCCCGAGTTCGAGACCAAGCCACGGTACGGTTGTCCGGTTAAGAAAGTACATTATGTATAAACCGAAGTCCCGTGTCACAGTAGGTGTTGGCACGTGAAAGAACCCTCCATGCTCTACGACCACAAGTGCCTGTCGAGCTCAGAAAATAGTTGCCGCCCTTCTACGACACACGGGGACGTCTCCATGCACAAGTAAGTGAAATATTCTTGAGTGGGATGTTAAACAACGATGCAACCAACCAATCTTCACTTCCGTGCCATCATTTGTGTGTAGAGAGGTATGAGGGGTGTTAATATACCATGTGTTTACAGGCACATGTAGACCTATATTAGGCCTTAATGTTATCTGGTTAATATAACTAGTCCAATCTGGTAACTACAACCGTCTCGAGATGTCTAAATAGAAAGTTGACAGAAATCCGATTTTAAATCGAAAGTAGCCTACAGTGAGAAGAGGGTTTTGTTATAAGCGAAAATTGTACTTGTATTTCCTGTCTCTGTGCTTTATATCTCTTTTTCATTAGGATCACCTAGTTTTTAGTATAATTTGTACCCCTTTGAAACAGCTTTTTTAATTAAAACAAGGAGATAGTTGCGATTCTCGAAAACGAAAGTAGAATATATATATATTCTTATTAAGACGGAAAAATAAGAGGTTCTCACGTCAACATATTATCATATTTACATACCTTTTAGGAATGAAGTATTTAGCAATTTAGTTAACGCATTTACAGGAAAAGAACAATCTACAACCACTGATGTTATTGCAGCAAAAGTACGACTCGTCATGATAGCCCCAAACAGCTATTTCCCATGCACTTAAAACATTAGTATGCTTACCGTAGTCATGTATATGGTAACCGGAAGAGACCAATGGATCGTTTAATGAATAAGATAGGTACGTACATCTTCGATCATTGTTAAAAAAGTTTTTAGAGGGACATATACGTAAGTACCCTATGTATTTATACTACCTTTGCTGCTTTAGATTCTTTTGATATCAAGATATTGTAGATTTACAGCGGATAAAAAATAAACATGCACTTTCTTTTATGATGGAGACACTTATTAGAAGGAAACGCGCGGTCTCCATCCCATGAGAGCTCTACACACAACAGTTCCCTGGCCCAGAGCTAATAGATACCCCTCAAAATATGAAAATACATGTACCTCCAAAATATTATATTTTCGTTAAGGAATCTGAAGAAGCAAATGTGTTCATTTCCTAAGCATAATCAGAAGGATTTAATCAATAGGGAGTAAGTTGTTGACTTGCGACTTGCGACTTATTGGTTTTAACAATAAGATATTGGAACGATAAAATATGGCAATAACTTACTAGTCTCCCCCCACCCACCCNNCCCCCCCCCCCCCCCCCGGAATGTTCTAACTCACCTTCGGAATATGTTGCCCTTGTCACATACCTAGTCCTGTCCATTTTCTCGTTTTGACTATTACCAATTGTGACATTTTCGTATTCTAAAATATGTGGGACGACGGGTGCCGCTTCCCCTTCTGAAGCATCTGAACTCACCCCGTTTTGGGGTGGGGTTTATTTTACTCTACTTTCAGTTTTACACGCCTTGTTGTGGGGATTGCTGTTTGTGTTATTGTATTTTTTCTAAATGACCATGGTTTTATTTTCTTTTCGATTTTTTTTTTTTGCTTTTTGATTTTCTCCTTGGTATCTTAAACTATCATCTTTTTTACCAAGAGGCTATTCCAAACACAAAATGTTTTATATGTTAGCAAAATATTAGACAAACTTCGAAGTGACAATAAATTTGTGCTGCGCGTATGCCTTCATGATTTGACTGAGTTTGTGTTTTTTCTCAGTTTATTTCCCTTCTTCATTTTGTTTTTTGTTGTTGCTACTTCCTCCTACCTCCTCTGCACCTCTTTCGAGTCGCAAAGATGATTTGAGAAAGAGAAGAAGTTTTTTTTTAACATTATTGATAGATGATAAAAAGGTAATTTAAATTGCACTTAAAAACTAAATATCAAGAATATCATCAAAAGAAATCAGGATTTTGTCAAGTATAGTTTGAAAACGAGTCTTATACATGGAATTGAAATTTTACTTAGAACGAACACAAATTGATTCGTTATTTAATTTACGAAATACATTGTGTATGTGTATATGTTTTACTCAAAGCCTTTGCAAGCCCTGGTAAATTTTTTTCAATTTTAGACTGAAATAGACGGTCTTGATGTATAATGACCAGTTATGTTGACGATTGAAAATTTGATTATGTCTTAGGGCAGATGAATAACAGTTTACATGTATTAATCCACGTAGACCTGCAAAAGGCCCTTTGCTAGTCGTATAGTTCTATGAAAATGCAACTAATTTTAAGCCAATGAACTTGCTTGAAGTTTTATCAAGAATTGTATATGAATATCGCATAAATGTATGAAGACACAATATTGTATAACTCGTGTTAATTATTTAACAATTAAAGATGAATCCTAAGTAATTCAAATCCATAATTCCGATTGAAACACGCCAATTTACCGAAATTTTTTCCGCATATGTTTACATACATGTATCTTAATAAACCCATGTAAACAATATCGAGATGACAAAATCGCACTTTGTATACCGAGGAAAGCAGATTTACAATAGATATGCATGCTGCCAACTACCGGTAGACCCATGAAAAAGTATGGGTTCTATTCAGTGAAACCTTTAAATTGAGGACCTGAATACCTCGAATTCTACGTAGTCAAAGATAACAAGGATTGAATGTAAATAGAAGCTCCCTGAATTAATACACATAACTTAGGATAGAAAGAGCTCTTACTTATTGAATATACCTCTATTATAAGGTCATGTTACAATGAAATGAGGTTTTCATTCTTTTTTATTTTTTTTGGTAAAGTCGAGTATTTTACCAGGCGTTATGTTTTAATAATAAAAATCCAATAAAGAACTAAAGGTTTCGTACGAAACATGAGACTAAATGAGAAGCGAATCACTTACAAAAAATTGAGTTCCCTATTCACCGCCTCACTCTCCAAGCGACATAAGTATTATTTCATATTAAACCTTTTTCTTTAAAAAAGAAGACAGACTTCCTTCTCCTTTGGATATCGACGTCCTATTGTTCGTCACATTAATGACCAGCGTATGATGTGAAACGGTTGCTCTTGTTGGTTGGTTGCATTGTTGTTTAATGTCCCACTCAAAAGAACATTTCACGTAAATGGAGACGTCACCATGCGCCGATGAAGGGTGGACATTTTTTGCCTATGCTATGCACTTATGACTGTAGAGTAGGGAGGGTTTTTTTAAAATGCCAACATCTGACACGTGACACGAGACCTAGGTTTAGACTCTCTCATCCGAAAGACAATGGAGGCCAAACGTACCGTGGCTTGGGTCCCATATCTCTCGATTCGAAGTCGGACACTCTAACCACTACGGCCCGGCGGCCTTTTTGTTCATAGAATGTCAAAACAAAAGTGTATCGATAAACAATCAAATGGACAATTCGAGTTTTGAATAACATTTAAACCGATTTATATATACAGGATTGTTTCCTATGTTATTACAGAATAGCACATGCATTTGCAACAATCTTGATTTTTATGTAACCTTTTTTTCTCGATAAGCATAGAAATATGATTACAAGTCAACAATAGAAAACGATGAAGTTTTATTTTGTAAAAATGAATAAATGTATTCATACAAAATGAATTATATAGATGAAAAATAGAATATCTGGTCTGATAAATATAGTATCTGCTTTGATAAATAAAGTAGTTGGCCTGATTAATAAATCATCTGCTTAATTTAATAGAGTATCTTGTTTGATGATATTTCCGTGAAGTTACAGTGAAAACCATAAGTAAAAACTTTCAAAAACAAAGACACCGAGGCTGAGCATTGCAAGAACTAAATACGAAACGATATGACCTGATTTAACATGCAGCATAACGTTTGAAAGCCCTTGCCACACGTAAGGATTAAATATTACTCTTTTCACTAAAATTCAAATAATTCAAATAATGTTTTACAATAAATCAATCATTTGATAATTACACATGCGACATCTATTTCACATATGATTTGATGACACATTGCTATTGCTGGCAGAAAAGACAATTATGATTTGTAATATAAAATATGTAAATGCCAATATCGAAAATATTAATTTAGTCTCTATTCTATTAACGTATCTATTCAATAAAGAATTGTACGTTTCATACAATACAGGAGAGTAAATAGCAAGCGAACTGCTAATATGATTTCAACCCCCTTTACACTGGTTTAATATATTCATTATTTTAAACTACTTAAGTAATATTTCATTTTAAGTCTTTTGCATAAAAAAGAAGATATGCATTCGGTGCATGCCAGACTTCTTCCTCATCCATAACTGTTTCAAAAGAGCCATCACAGTAGCGCCACCAGTCGGAATATTTGTTTTTGACACATGCGTAGTAGTGACCCGCACGATGAACTCCACTGTGCATTACAACACCAAACAATCGGTAAGTACCTCTGTCAGTCGAATCCTGAAATATATAGACCTGTATGAACACTTGAATGTGTACGTTTTTCAAGTAAATAGTAAATATCTAAACAGTAATTTAGAATACGTATCCTTTGAGATTCTAACTATAATCTTTAATATCAAGAAATAATACCGTTGGTCATTCAATATCCCCTAATAAGTTTGGAATGATATCGGTCTAAGTATAAATATCAAATGTGAAGGATTCCCCAAAGGGATGGAGTCATGTGTCTAGAAAAAGGTAAGCGTCCCCTGCTGCACCCGTCTCATTCGACTCTCGTTGGTTGACTGTTTTTCTTTAACGTCCCACTCAAGAATCTTTGATTTTTGTAGGGATGTCATCAAAACCGGCCGATGGTGAAAATTTTATCATTTGCTCAGCAAAGTATGGCTTTTGATCAGGGGTATTCTTTTAAGTACAGACACGTGCTGTTACAAGGGACCACGGCTTTATTGGAGTCATTAGATCGACCGATATTCGTCACCTTTTAGCTTTTCCGATACTGAAATTAAAACTTCCTTAAGGAAGATCTTAAGAATTCAACAACGTATCCTTGTGTGAATCGACTACAAGCGAGTCCCTTTATCCCTTAAAACTAAAGACATAGAGGAGAGGAAGAGCATGCCTTCAACAATACAATTACTACTAAAAGTACAACTGGGAAATTGTATGATCAAAACGATATGATTTCAGCTTTTTTTATTAACATGGTTTCAAAACCATACAACGAGTACTATTTTACCTGCGTGACATGGAGCTGTTGTAATGATAGATATACAGGGAAATGAACGGGATCCATCTTTCCTCTCAAACAACCTCTTAACTTCGTTTCCCAGTTGCGAATTCTCTGGAAGAGACATAAATCGATGATACACTTAATTCACAATCCTCAAACATGCATTTCATAAAAATGAACCTATTAAATATTGATATTTGTGTTTTTCTATGCTATGATTGTATATTGTGGCGCGTGCTTGGCACTTATGACCATTGATCTTTAATGTCTTTAACATACCTACGACGACCACAATACGAAACGTAAGCTGATGACGAGTGCTGAACAGGAGAGATCAGATATGCAGGCGAGCGCTTGACAGGATAGACATGGTCTGAAAACGAGCGCAGAACAGAAAACCCCAGGCCTAGTCAAGAGCGCTGGATAACAAATCCAGGTCTGATGAAGAGCGCTAAATAGAGAAAAAAAGGCCTGAAGACTAGCGCTGTATAGACGAGACAAGACCTGCAGAAGAGCGCTAAACAGAAGAGACCAGACGTGCAGCCGAGCGCTTGACAGGACAGACCAGGTTTTAAACGAGAGATGGACAGGGAAACCCAGACTTGGTGAATAGCACTGGACAGGAAAAACCCAGCCTGAAGACGGGCACTGGAAAGGAGTGATAAAACCTTAAGAAGAGCGCTGAACAGAATAGGTCAGACGTACAGACGAGCGCTTAAAAGGAGGATTGTATAAGAGAACTGGGCAAGGACGTTCAAACATAAGCCGAGGTGCTTTGGACAGGACACCAGATATAAAGACGAATGTTCGACAGGAAATGTCAGACCTGAAGACGAACCCTGGACAAAAGAGACCAGACCAAAGGACGCTCTCTTCTCTGTGATCAAGCTAATTTATAAATACTTTTTTAATTTGTTCTTTTTTAAGATTTTAAAAAGAGTATAAATCGCCGTAAAAAAAAAATTGAATGCAACATATTGATACTCAAGTTAATAAAATCCCTTACATATATGGTAAAGAAGAAACGTACTTACCTCGGTGGCAGTTCCAGCCTGTAGTATCAGCACCTCCGGACATTTATGTATCACCTTTTTCTTTATCATCACAATATTGTGTTCATCTGAATTTGAAACGAGATACAATGTCTTATTAAATTAAAAACGAGAGCAATGTGAGATGTCCTATATGATTCATTTGTAAAATCGTAATGGGTTAAAAAGAATCTAAGATCTTTATCAATTAAGTGACATGGCGAAAGTTACTTAAACCAGAAAACGACACCTCTATGACTGAATATGCATTTGTTGACTTGTGACATGTTGAACGAGAGGACCAAATCCGATGCCATGGACCTGAAGGAATCAGACTGATGAAGAAGTTCTCATATGTTTTTTATGCTGCAATTTTATTCTGAGCAATATGGAATCTTACCGAGGATATTCAATTCTTCAGTTAAAAAGGAAATTATTTCACCGAAAAGACATTCTAATTCATTTATTTTGTAACGCCTCTTTTGATTGGATAATAAAAAAATTGCGACCTTATAATCACGATATACGTGCCGCAAATTCAGAAGAATAACGCGTCGGCAATAAAACTCAATTTGCGGCAGTATAATCACCGATATACTGCCGCAAATCTGAAATCACTGGAAGGTTATCCCCTAATTGTAAGCTAAAAAAAAAGATTAATTTGAAAGATTGAAGGCTAAATGTAAGCTACAGCACCATTCGGTTTATATAAAACAAAATCTATCCGTGTTATTGCTTGGTCCATTTTAAGTCTTTATCCAGTAAAGGACAACTAAAAGTACGCAATTCTACATACATACCATTATCTACGAAACAGCTCTTACAAGGAACTTGACCCTTGTCGAATATTTCGTCTCTTGTTAAGTCCATCAAACTCTCCTCAACATAATACACTCCATGCTTAAATAAATTCAAATACATCAATTGCAGATAAGAAGGTGACACCAAGGGAAATTATAATTTTCAGCTTATGATTTACAAAGCAACAGGAAAGCATAAAACCTTGAAAAACCATTGATACATTTAATTTATTCCTGAGATATTCGCTACTTTGCTGACTGCTTGTTGGATTGGAATATTTTAGTAATTTTTCAATAAAGGTTGGTAGGTAATATTATTGTTTAAAGTCCCACTCAAGAATTTTTCACTTACATGGAGACGTCACAGTTTGCCGGTGAAGGGCGTTAACGTTTGCCTATGTGTTTGTCACTTATGGCCGTAGAGCAGGGAGGGTTCTTTAACATGCCAACACCTACCGTGACACGGGACTTCGGTTTATACCATCTCATCCGAAAGACCGGGACGGCCAACCGCTTCGTGACTAGGGCTCCAACCCCGGGCTCTTCGATTCGAAGTCGAACACTCTAACCACTTGGCCATGGCGGCCCCTCAATAAAGGTAGTTAAAGAGAAACATGGATCCTCAATTCACCTAAAGTATCCTGCTTATAATATATACTATAGCTATGTACAGTTTTCGATTCATAACAAAATCATAATGACTACAATATAGTCAGTAAAACCGGTAGTTTGAAAGTTCAGCCCCATGCAAGTCATAAACATTTACAAATATGTAAGAATGCAAAAACTTGAGAATTAAGTCACTTATTACAATGAATTATTTGGGTAAATCTTATGTGAAAACCAAAGCTGATCATTGTATTTTTGATATATAACAAAGATCACTAATTGACATAAATAATAAATAATCATTTCAATAAGTATTATAACGCGATGCAAAATACCTTACTTCCTGTTTTGAACAATGGAACGCGAATGCTTTTAAATTTCTGGAACTTCTTCTCTGTCTGAAATTCATTTTTACCAAAATTCTAAGAGAGTAATTTATATTGATAGCATTAATTGAAATATGCCTTATAACTGTATTTAATAGCCTTCATTAATCTATTGAATATAACAAATATTAGATATACATCAAACTAAGAATCATCATACATCTACATTTCAATATGATAAAATGTGCATTAAACATGTGTAAAAACCTAAAACGAGAAATGTAATATTAAAACATGATGTTCAATCATTCTCAACACAGAAAGGTTTTAATATGAAAATACGGACGAAAACGGACCTCTGAAAATCCAGAGGCTGGATCAGGTGACGAGGAGGAGAAAGCCTCGTCTGATAACCGGTCACATCCGCGGTGACTTAGTCGAATTAAGATGAAACCATTGAAATCTCATCAAAATTAGTAGGGACGATTAACATCCACATTCGAACTAATCATGCAACATTCCAGTCATTGTCATTTGTAAAATGTTGGTATTAAACTTAATTTATTAAATTCATGAGCCTACAACATTTTATAACAAAATGGTTAACATATATACCTGTGAACATCTAGCACATCTGACTGTGGTACAAAACTGGCCGTCGAACAGGGAAAGACGCCCTACAATATATTTGTATACATGATGCAAGTACTAAACGTTATTTCAATGAATTTTTTATGCTTAAAGGAAATATTTCTTACAAATTGGACCAAGATGGACTATCCAAGATAACATTACACAACGAATTTAAACAGAGAAATTGTAAATGAAATTGACAGATTCGGACAACCTTGTGAAGAAAATTAGATATTTAAAATTGTCAAAGTCGAATAAGCTTTTTTCTAATAGTATGTACCAAGGCAAATATCTGTTGATAAGATAATTTTCATATCTAGTTGCGCTTATTTCGTGAAATTGAATATCTGATAAACCCCACATTACAAATTACATGTTTATTTTCACGAACCACAGAAATATCATAACAACTATTGACATTGAATTTTTCACTATTTTTTTATGGAAACCTCCGGGCTGAAAAGGTACAGCATAATATTTTAATTATCTAGTCTGTCACCGCACTTCAGCATAGGTTGCTGGCTCCTAGTGTGATTACATTGGTAATTTTGTAATTTATTTAAAGGTAAGTTGGTGACTTCTCCTTCGATTCAAATATAACTAAGCTCTCTTTTCGAACGATTCAAAACATCTATTAAAATTGCTGAATGTGGTGTAAGCCATAAACAAGCAAACAAACTCATCATTTGTAATTTATGTGTTAAATATTTACCATTGTCTGTTTGCTTCATTTCTTCGTCAATCAGCTTCAACAGAGCTATCAAGAACGCATGAGAATCATTCTGAAATTCACTTCCAAATGAGTTATCCCTAGAGATAAAATAAACATGGACAGTGCAGAGTTTATACTACTTCACATATCATTAGTCAGAGACATATATCTACATAAGCGGGGCCGCCATGACCTAGTAGTTAGCATGATCGATCTCTGATCGTGAGATCCAAGCGAAGTCGCGGTTGACAGTCCCTGTCTCTCTGATGAGACAGTAAAGATCGAGGTTCCGTGCCACAGTAGGTATTGACACGTTAAAGAACCCTCGCTGCTCTACGGCCATTAGGGTCACCGAACACTTCACCGGCACATGGTGACGTCTCCATATACGTGAAAGATTCTTGAATAGGACGTTAAACAACAGCACAATGTAATCTGCATAATCTCTCTGTCTTTGTGCGAGTTCATTTATGCATATTCTTCATTTTGTTACAGTTAGTTTTTCTAACATTCAAACGTAGTGGTGCTTCACTTTCAATATCTATCTAGCCATACAGAAAACATATTGCCCGGTCTTTACATTAATGAACCATTAAAAACTCGAGAAAAGTTTTTATCTAGTAGCATTTGTGTTCTTTCATCTTAAATATTTTAACAAATTCATTGAATAAAATGCAAGCATACGACAGCCTGTATGATACAGAATCTGATTTTTCATTAAACAAATGGTAAAGTTATGTCTCATAAGAGCCACCGTGGTCATGTGGTTAGCGTGTTCGACCTCGAACCGTGAGGTCCGGATTTCGCGCCACGGCCACGTTACGGTTGGCTGCCTCTGTCTTTCGGATGAACAAGTAGAAACCGAAGCCCCGTGTCACAGTAGATTTTGGCACGTTAAAGATCTCCCCCCTGTTCTACGAACATAAGTGTCGAGCATAGGCAAGTTATATCGCCATTCACTGGCATACGGTAACGTCTCCATATAAGTGAAACATTTTTAAGTGGGACTTTAAAAAACAATACAACCAACCAACCAACATATTTCATATGCATCTTACCTCTTGTAGACGTTGTTGATTAAGGCAGATAATATCTCGTTGGACACTGTCTTATAACTCCTGTCATCTGATTCGTCCGCATTGATTTCGGTCAGAATGTCGTAGAGAGCAGAAATAATTGGATAATCGACCTGTAAATAGATTAAAATTAAACACTATCAAGTAAATCTATTCTTATGAAATTCATGGTCCATTCCTTTCCACTAGGAAATTTACTTTCTTAATGAATATTTTATATAAGAATGTATTACCTCTTTGTTTCTGCTATCGATGTACGGTCGAAGTTGATTCAGTAAACCTGGCGTCCGGGACAGAACCTGAAATTGTATAGAAATTGAATCGATTTAAATGACAGTTTTTTCAAATATATGTACAATACTTCTTGAATCTTATAATATATCCGGAAAAAGATTCAAAAGTAAAACTTACCTGCAGAATACTTTTGCAATAGCATGTCATTCCAATATTTTGCTCAACCTAAAGAAAAAGAAAAAAACATGAGTTTTGGGGAAATTGAAATGTAAACTTTGGACGGTATATTAAAACAGGTTAGAATGTACAGTTATATATTTTATTTTAATAATTATATGTGTCTTCCAACCGGGCTGTGCAAAGAGAGTGGAAGACAGTGAATCATAAATATATCTAAAGAAAAAAATAGTTTTATCACTTGTAAAACACATTTTCAACACCGGTTAATTAAATTTAAGTTGTGCAAGTTTTAATCATGGACTCTAAATCATTCAAGGCAGATATTCATTATACATTTTTAAATAGTCATGAACATATATGTTCATTTAATGTTGACTTTCTAAAAATTGCTTTTCAAATTTGTGATCATCTTGTTTCTTTAGACACACTATATAGCGTTATTTCAGGAATCAATAAAATACAGTTGTTTTACAGTTTTTACCATTTATATGCACGGAAAGGTTGAAATACTATGTAATGTCTCTCTCGGTCACACATACCATTAAGAAAAAAAAACTTATTGAATTTGCTAATTGTAGTGCACAATTAAATGTAAACAGATAGTATAGTTCCAATAAGTGTGTAATTTGGAACTAAACATTATTCTAAAGCAGAATAACTAGTTATCCTATAAAATCACAGATACTTAATTATCAATCGTCTGAAGAACCAGAACTCCTTTTCACAAAAAATTCACGATCGAAATCGTTCGTAATCATAAGTAAGCGATTTTTCAATATCATATTTTGTATATTTTGCGATAAAATGGACCGATTGAGACGAAATTCGATTGACATGAATGATATAAATCAAATTGTGACTATATCTATTTAATTACATTTAGAATATGTCAAATAATCAATAATAAAATTTCATACACTTACTATTACGACTTCTTTTTATCTCAAGATTCTTTGTGAAAAGGGCCGCAGGGGACAACATATGAATTTGGTGAACACGGACCCCTGGAATCCCAGAGTCGTGATCAGGTATCATTATGGAGAAAGATTACCTACTGATCGGTCACACCCGCTGAGAGTCCAAATATATTTCATTTTTAAAAATCAAATAAAAATCCTTCTACCATTACATTTGTGAAACGAAATTACCTTCAAGGAGGAAACTGTCGGACCTAAAAAAGAAATTTGAAATATAGTAAACCGTGCGGAGAAATGGAACTGACTAATATTACAAATATCACTGAACACTTATAGTTTTTATGAAAGACATTTAATTATCTAAAAAATGAAATTGCGATATTTACAGTTAGTTTCAGATCGACACAAAGTGCTGTTGAAACTGATTAAAATATTCTGAGTATCACACAGATACTTAATATCAATTCAATAAATCAAATTTCATTCTTATTTTTTTAAAAACTATATTAAATCTAAAATCGAAATTCTGGTTATCAATAGTAAGAGTACTCACCCTCATCATTTTTCTACAAAACAAAGAGTGTACGCGTAGTGCCAAGTGATAGAACATTGTGTGTAATCATTTGATATGAATAAAGAATGAACCAATTTCACATGAGAATATTTATTCTTATAGTTTTTTCTCATGCTAATAATCTTGGTGAATACATTTTGCAATAGTTTACTTTTAACAAGAAACCAAACAATAAAAATGAGTACTTTGTCATTGACGTATTTTTTTTTTTCTTTCTTTCATTATTTTTAATTTGAAATAAATATGAATTTTGAAAGTGGTATATACAAAAAAAACCTACGTTTATAATTTATCTAAATCATTCACCCCTAAACGCATTTGGAATTGCTTAAATTATTTATAAAGGGAAGTCTTTTATTTCCCGAGAGTTAATTAGTTAACATACTTTATTTCCATTGTCTAAAGGGACTCCATAATCTTCATAGGACTGTAGAATAAACTCCAGACATGTGAGGTTTTGGCAGCCTTTGACCGGACATTCCATGACATTAAAAGTCTGTCCGGCATGTTTGAACACATAGATCGGATCCTCACGCATCAGAACGTTAGAACAGTCAAGACAAAACGAATGTAAGCAAGGAAGCTGCACAACAGCCTACAAAAAAAATTATATATGCATTTAATAACACGATGTACAGTTTCAGCTGCATTTTCTACCCGCTGAATTAAAAGACTACCTGTCTTATGTGACCTAAATTTGTGGTTTTCAAAATGGCATTTTACCATATAAATCACCTGAAGAAAACAGAAAAAACTCATTCATTTCATTACGTGTAAAATAATTACGTAAATCAAGTTACCGTTGTGATATATGTGTGATAAAATCTTATTAAAAAAATTGATGTTATACCGTTGATCAAGATCAGAAATGTTGAAACAAGTAATATTAACAAAATTTCTACCACAACACGCGTAGTTTTACCATTATAAAACGGCTGTATAATCGAGGCTGCAGTTGATTGAATATATCGGTAAACCCCACGTGATTATTAACTTCCGAGCGTTTTGATTGCCTGATACGTCATGAAATTCAATAATGAAGTCATGAATTGAGATTATATTTTACGTCACTTTGCATTGAGTGGTCTTACATTATGGCTGAAACTGAGGAAAAAATAATTTTGACGTTTTCAATACTATGATTTGCAAAATAAACTATTGTTATGGTAGAAAAAAATTCACAACTCATTTGGATTGATTATCATGTTTATCCAACTCTCTTGAGATAATTTGCAAAGTCTCAAAACGCTCCGAAAGCTCGTGCTTTAAAACTTTAAAAATAAACTAACTTGAGTTGGATAAAGATGATTATTAATTCCAACTTGTTGTGTTATCTCTATATAATTAAGCACTGAGAATCTGTAAACTTACGTTTGATCCACAGGTTAATATATGGCAGGTCTTCCCTTCTTCTAACATCGTAATTTTATTCTTATTCTGAAATAATACATTTCACGTAGATATCACACCTGCTCGTATGTGAAACAATTGCGAACACAGATTTACTTAACATAAGTTTATTTACATGGCCGATTTAAATGCAAATTAACTGTAAATCAATCTATAAAAAAATCGTATAAGCCCTCACTTATTTACATTTCTCCGAAATACCGCAATTACACTGTAATCTCGACTTAAGACTGTCTCATT
Organism: Pinna nobilis; assembly: GCA_016161895.1. Classification (NCBI taxonomy): domain Eukaryota; kingdom Metazoa; phylum Mollusca; class Bivalvia; order Pterioida; family Pinnidae; genus Pinna; species Pinna nobilis. The sequence goes on along the minus strand of JACSZP010048453.1, from coordinate 652 downwards.
AAGGCAGCCACCTCGCAATTAAAACCTTCCTTACCACTAATCTAGGCAGCTTCTATCTAACTTATCGACCACCTCAATAATTTGACCAATTCTAGCCAGTCAGTTGGGGTAGTCTTAACTGTAAGATCCCACTGTATAAGCAAGAGCACAATACAGAAAACTTTTGGCCGTAAATCCAAGAGGCCATAATAATAACTCGCACATATGCATGTGCAACACTAAACTATATCACTTCAGAGTGATATTCTAGCAGAAATAACGACAGTACACGCGCGTGGCTTGCAATTGTCTTTGTCTGCCATATTATAAAACCATAGGTTATTGGGGTTTGATGCAAGCCAACACTGACTTAATCACTTCGAAGTTGTAGTAATAAGTATAAAATAAATTCCATGTCAAAGTAGGTCTCGGCACGTCAACGAAACCATTCCCTATTCTACGGCCATAAGTGGCGAGTATAGGCCAAATATGTATCTCTTCACCGCCATACAGTGACGTCTCCTTATATGTGAAAGATTCTTGAGTGGGACCATAAACAATAATGCACCCAACCAACTAACAATATACATGTGATCAATTTCAATACATGGAATTCAGGAATAAAATACTATCGAGAAATTTACCTGCATTAAACAATCCGTGACAAAGGTGT
>JACSZP010048397.1:0-22142 GCA_016161895.1 Pinna nobilis | reverse complement strand
TTTATTGTGTCCTTCCCGTTGTTCATTCTCTCACTACCCCTCTCTTTCTCTGCCTCTCCCTTTCCACCCCTCATTTCTTTACCATCCTATCAATCTCTCTCTGGTATGGTTCACTTTCAAAACAACTATTTATTTTGTCTGGCATATATCGTTTATCATATCTCGCCAAGAACTGATATGCGTTGTATACCTAAATAACCTAAATAAACAAAACGCCCCCTTTAGTGTTGACAAAATTCACGCCGAACCAAAAGTATGGACGCTTACTTTGAATCGGAACTTACACGTGTAAGTTTTGTAAAGTTTTTATCTTTACATAGTAAATCGCACGGATTAGGTTAAATGAGTTGTACGATGAATATTGACTCGACATCGATCAAGAATCGGACTCGGCATACATTTCGAGTAAAGAACATAGCGCATGTGTAATGAACGGTTTCCGGTGAGAACTTTTGGTAGGCGGAACTTGCAGTGTGGATGGAATATGCGTACGACAGAGCTGCAGAGCAACATAATTTAAACTATTCTAGGCCCACTTCCAATTAATCGGAACTGCTGTTTGTTACTTGACCAACTTGCCATAATGATTATTCAAACAAGTCAAAACAATTTCCTCAAATTCATTTCAAATTTTTATGTGAGCTGATTCCTAAACATGCACTTAAAATTTGGAATCAAAACCTCTTCACAGAGGGAAAGAAAGGAAGTCCGAGTAAACACAATAAACGAAAAAAAAAACCATTTCAATGCATACAGAAAACGGAAATGTACAGTTTAGAATATCAACGGTATTTGTAAATCAATCAAAGCACTGAAAGTAATTCAATATAATAACACAGTCATGTTTTTAACAACACGTTCTCTTAGTACCAGTCACTCGGTAAAAATGTCCCGAGAACTAAACGAAAAATTCCCTGCTTTCACTCTAACAGAATTGTCAATAGTGTATATCCTCTCAGATAAAATACAGGTAATGAACAAGGTGCTGCTAAAGGATCAACCCGTCCATTGTTGATGTTGGTTGTTGTATTGTTGCTTAACGTCCGACACAAGAATATTTCACGAAAATGGCGACCACGAAGAGGGCTGGCCAATTTTGCCTATGCTCTGCACTTATGGACGTAGAGCAGAGAGGGTTCCTTTACGTGCCGACACCCATCGTGATCCGGGATCTCCGTTTTTACTCCGTGATCCGAAAGAAAGGGATAACCAAATTCAGCGTGGCTTGGGATCGAATCCCGGACCTCAAGATCAGAAGTCGAAAATCCTAACCACTAGGCCACGGTGGCGCCACAATGTATATGTACTTCTGACATTTGTCAATTTCACATAGGTGTCAATGAAACATTGGAACTGTCCAAGGAGACTTAGCGTAACATGTAAGGGAGACAACTCCAATAATGGATGGCTTTGGCTTCAAGTTCTTCACGTCAACAGTGAAAAGCCGTCTCAAGTAATACACAGCTGGCATTTAAACGTTTACCAACCTCAAAGGGTACATAAAAAGCTAGAGTTCTCTATTTTAATTACAGTGGAGTGCAAATTTGTAAATTTAAGAAATGTGAGAGGTAAAGTGTGATTTAGACAGTTGGATTTCAGTACAATTAGAAAACATTGGGAAATGTAAAGTTTTATGGTGCAACATTACAAACTAAAGTGGCAGGATGAATTCCCATTCTTAAAAAGAGTGTCATGATGATAAGCACGTGATTTTTTTCTACAAGAAATATATCACTTCACCAAACTGCGCATTTCCATATGTTTTCAAATTTGACTGAAATCGAGCTTTTCCGGAGGAGGGGTAAAGAACTCGTTTAAAAAAATTCATATATAGTTTTTAACTTTTTTCCCAAATCCTGATAGTATAAGCGGCTATAAAAGTCGAGGGGAGGAGCATCCGATCCTTTCTGGATCCGCGCATGTGTCTTCAGTAAAGTCTGATATTATCATAAAGTAACGTTTATAATAATTCTCAATTCTGATTGCTCCTCTCCCTTGAGTTTGAATGAACTTATGTACACATAGTATAAGGATATTTGACACGCGTATCAAATGACATGCAGATAAAATAGTCCGCTAATACGTGTACTTATCATGACGATGCACCAGATTAGAATCACGTTCAATCTTTCATTTTAAAAAATGAAATGGTTTTGTCATATTCTGATGACACGATAAATCTATTGCTGTTTTTATCAAATTCTATGCACAATGGTTCTTGAATTGCTACCGGTAAAAGTCTGACGAACTTCCCTTCGAACGTCAGTTGATGAATATTATTTGTTTCCCAGCCAGCAACGTAAACATTTCCTGCTGAATCCACTGCAATTTTGTTCGGGCATTTCAAGCTGTCGGACGAATATCTGAATTTTTCGTTGCAATCTTCGTCGACACATATCACACAATTGTTTGTGTTATCCGACAGAAATATGTTGTTGTCCAAAGCCACAACGTTTCCCAGATACCCTGCTTTTCTGTCCTTAGTCTTTATCACATTTCCATATAAATCCACGGTGACCAGTTGCTTAGGATATGTCACCAGTAGAGTATCGCGCAGACGACATATCCCCCAACATCGCCCTGTAAGATTTACTGTACGACTGAGAGCGAGAGACCGTGATCGGTCATCAATGCTGATGAAAGCCAACTGTTTTGCCGAGCAGAGAGTTACTACTGCTTCGTTTGGGGTTATTAGTGCTATATCCCAAGGCTTTGATGGTAGTTCTAAAGACGATATAAGCACACCATCCCTGTCTACCAACGCTACTGTGTTTGACATTGTGTCTACAATTAACGTACTCTGGTTGGGCAAAAATGTCGCACCAGAGATCCATCCGTTGACTGAGACTGTAGAAATCAGTTCTGGCGTAGCCGAACGGAAATCGCAAGATGCCACTTTTGTAATCGGTGCCTGTGCTTCAAGGCTCTCTGCTTCAACTAGTTTCCCAAAGGATGTAAGACTTGTTTGTAATCCCGATATATGACGAGGAATTAAAAGTCGAAAATCGGCATCTTTGACTTTCGCTTTCTCTGACTGTGTAAAATCGCTTAGCTCCTTTTGTTTCCGCTTTAAGTTTGCAAGTTCTATGAGATTGAGGACATCTGACATTTTCTCTTTCCCAACTTCCATTACTCGTGCACAGTTATCTACTATGCACTTCCGTTGATGAAAAGCCTGCTCCTGAGCACTGACCGTGTCTAGTTCCGTTTCATACGCTGATGTCACTTCCTGTCGTAGTTCCTCTTCTATTTTATCCAGATGCTCATTGATTTTACATCTAATCCTTGTAATTTCATTTTGAATCCTCGATCTGGATTCCTCTAGTTTGGCTCTATTATCTCGTGTCTCAGCTATACCCTTCTCTATTGTACGATGTAATGACTGGAAGTTTTGTACTAAAGAGTTGAAGTCGTCAGAGTCACATACCCCTCTTGACGCCTCGTCGATAGGTTTTACATTTGTACAATGTTTATGATTGAGCAACATGCAAATCACGCAACACGGAGCATCGTGATCTTTACAATAAAGTTCTACTGTCTTATTAGCATGGTGAGGGCAATGTATTTCTGGTAACGACAGAATCCTACCTTTCCTGGGTATGTCATCTAGCCTAACGATGTCATGGTCCTTTAGAAACTTCCTACCAAGATGGAACTCCCTGCATGTAGAACACAAGCTTTCAGCACAGTTACTACACCAATGCTCTGCTTTATTTTCTTTGCCCGTTTCAACACACCAATCGCACAACTTCTCCTTCTCCAGAGCCTTTTCAGTTTTCAACAGACTAAGAATAAAATGGTTGCTAGGAAACAGCTCAGCCCAATTCCCCCTTGATAATTCAGAGTTTGGAGTCGGTGTAAAGGACTTACATGTCGGACACAAGAATCCTTTCTCTTCAGACGTGTTTTCGTTGAAGGAGGAAGTGATATACTGGCTAAGACAAGCTTCACAGAATGTATGTAGACAAGGTAAACACTTTGGTTGCTTGAATTTTTCCTAACAGATAGAACATATCGTTAAACCGTCTGGTGGCTCCGATTCCAAGTTACTGTCCATCCTTGGCTCGACGTAACAGATATTTTGTGGGAAGAACATGCTTTTTTCAACACTGAAATTGGGCGTTTTATTTGCTTTAGCCCGAGTTACACTAAAGAGATCACGTCGATGCGAGATATGAGCAAAAGAGATAACGGGTAACGGGTCAAAAGATATACGTAGTTACACTTATGTGCGTAGATAGTGCACAGAGAGAGAGAGAGAGAGAGAGAGAGAGAGGTGTTGCAGATTTGCGACAGACAGGAACAGAGACAATAAGAGAGATACAGATATCATAATAAGCACAGAGAGCGAATGACAGGGAGAAAGACTCTTAAATAGTGAAGACAGAATAAGACAGGCAGAAACACTGTAAAAAGAAAAACAACTTGGCTTTTTGGTGTGGTTGTTGTATCAAATTTCCATACAAAATAATTCAGAGTCATCTAACCAGAGGCCATGGTTCGACTGTTCATCAGGCGGTCTATATGGTACGAATATGAGGTTTCTTTAGTTTCGGTAATATAACTTCACAAAGATAGGATTTTGGAAGATATTCTTAAATGTAACCATTGACGATGACTACCTTTAACTTGAAAGATCAAATGCACATGACTTCTTCAACCCAAACCAACATTTTACAGGTGACCTGTGGCAAGTCAAAACGGGCCGCTGACTCCATCCGGAAATCTTGTCCCATCCCGCTAGGATTTTTATTTGCTTCCACATTCGATCGTTATTATGCTAGACTACTACATGTATTTCGACTTGGATTTTCGAATACCATTTGGTATTTCAATTTTCCTTGTCAGCCATTACAACGAATCATTTTTGAAGGTAAATGCATAATTTTAGCAAGAGCCCAACCAGAACAGATGATAGATATGCCATAATCTTAATCACATCATTGATATTTTTAGATTTCTCTCTACCAAATATTTGAAATGGTCCAAACAGGTCTAAGTTGCAGACGTTTACTACAAATGAAAAATGTAAATGTAAAGAAATAAGTTTCCGTTTTTAAAAGATCTGTCGAAGGAGGATTTCAATATCATTGAGCTACCTTGCCATAAGACTACTGAGTATGGCTGACTAGTTTAAGCCCAAGAAATATTTCCAAAATAGGATGATGTTAATATTTAATCGATCAATTTCCAAATGAGTATGGTCACACAGAGATCTACAGAATTGAACGTTGTCTTAGACAAAGTGATGCATGCGAGTTCTGAACCTTCGTCTCTTTCTCTCACACTCAAACCCTGGATCACTTAGTCTATATACATCTACACAGATTCTTAACCGCTTTCCTGGGCGATTGGTACTTATGACTGTAGAGTAGGGAGGGTTCTTTCACATGCCGACACCAACTGTGACAGGAAACCTCTGTATCTACTATCTAATCAGAAAGACAAGGACGGTAAACTGCAGAGGTAAATTTTTGTGGTTCGGTAGTTCATGCCGTGTGTAGAAAACTTTATAACTAAGATACAATAAAAAGCCGCAATATTTGTTAATTTACCATAAATGTCTGTGGGAACTAGTGTGAAGGTTCTTTGGTGTTTTTAGGTTAAAGAGATAATGCTACCACGGAGAAAGAACGCCAATTCAGCCGGCCAAATATAGTATTTCGTTTTCGTTACCATATTTAATAATACAAATTTGTTCTTTTAATGGTGTTATGTTGACAACTGTTATAATCTATATAGATCAGGTATCAAAAACATCTGCACTGCATCGGGACCTTAGCTCTGGACCTACATTTACACTAAGTAAATATTTAGGAATACTTGCCATATACAGATAAACAATAGATAAGACATGTAAGGATAACGATAAAGCATATAAGCAACATGAATCCAACAAAACTGCATTTAATACATTCAGGGCTCCGCACAGAGGAAAAAATGGATGAAATAGAAGATACCAAGGGGTATTCCAAATAGAATAAGTCAACGACAGAAAAAATCGTGGCCATAGAAAAAAGGAGGCGAAATTACAAACAGAAATACACAAATACACTTATAACTAAAAATAATATACCACGAACCCCACTAAAAACCGGGGGTAAGTTCAGGTCCTCCGGAAGGGTAAGCATCTCCTGCTCCACGCGTGGGACCCGTCGTGTCACACATTATCGAATACAATGAGAAGTCACAATCGGTGATGGTCAAAAACTAGAAAACATATGTTAATAATATTCTTCATTGAGTTTCAAAGAGAGCAATGAATTCAGAGTAAAACTAGAGTAAGTTCTAGTATAAGGGGTGTCCATAAATATCCATCGGTCGTTTACTGAACATTTTGCCTTTTTTTAGAGAATGTATATTCAAAGGTTGTCTACGGAATACAATTTTGGCTAGAGCTCAACTCGGAGTAAATTGCAATGGCTTGTGAATATACATACCATTTCATTATTACCGTCAGATGGTGTTTGATTGATACAATAAAGCTTACAATCAACAGCACTAGAATGAGACACAATGTCGGTAGACCTCCGTCAAAATTCATATTTTACACACATCATCAAACTATCAAACCAAACAAATAACGTAAATATACAGGGTCCTAGTAGTTAGCGTGATCATGCGGTCGAGGGTTAAAATCTGAGGCACGCTGCGGTTTTCCATCAATATCTTTTGGACGAGATAGTAAATTACGAGGTCCCTTATCACAGATTGAGTGATGTTCATCTCGAGTACAACTATTCAAATTAATCTGATAAACTTTATATTGTTGTAAAGATAAGCTATGAACTTTATACTGATGTAATGCAGTGTGTACGTGTCATTCAGCACGGATATCAATCGATTAGGGAAGTCATAAGAAATAAGCGGCAAGGGTCTTGTGTCTCGCGTGTCATGGGTCCGAGTCTCAGCGAAGGCCGAGGTGTTTTATATTATGTAAGCTTTCGTAGGAATCACTTCGATGAAGACAACGGTCTGTTCTGCAGATCAGGTCCTAACATCACCTGAGAAATTCAAGCTTAAACTCAGTAATAAACTCAATTATTTTTCCTCAATTTTGAACTAAATACAATGTTATTTATAGTTAAATGCATTCTAGCATATGCATTAATATCATACAATCCAGATATCAATAAAACATTTGTGTTTCTACTTAGTTTAAGATTAATCAGGTCCAAAAAAAAGAAAAAATATTTGAGCACATACTGGAATTTTGAGCATCATACTCAACAATCAGCTGATTTTCTGGTTTACTCAAAACTATTACATTGTATTGATATTTGAATAATATGGCATTAATACACATGCAAAAATGTATTTATCACTTAATTCACTTATAATTTACACTCAATTACATGTACATGTTATCATTTCAAAATTGAGAAAAAAATAGAGCTGAGTATTGAGTTTGAGCTTATCTTTTTGGGGCCCTGTTTATGAAAATACTCATTTCCTGTTCTAGTTTGGAAATTGATCGATACTGATAAAACGTTAACCTTCTGGTTCTTTGGGAAACAATAAGTCGGTTTATACCTATCGGTCATTCTCAACAGTCTGGTCACTTGACGTGGTAGATCAAAGATTTTATCTATTGGTAAGCAAGCTGGGCGATATTGAAATCTTCGTTCCATAGGCATTTTGCAATAAAATATTTCTGTTCATATACATGTGTATATTCTTTCTCTTCTAATGAACTTGAAATAAATGAAACTACAAAGCTAGCTTCAAACCTTGACATACACCTAGAGATTTACGATGGGGGAATGTTAAAAACGTAACTTTACGAAAGGCCTCCGTTGCTGAAAGGTTAGTGTGTTTGACTGCGAATCGGAAGTTCCTCGTCGGCGCCACTTCGCGGTTGGCCGTCCCTGTCGTTGGGATGAGACAGTAAAAACCGGGCTCCCGTGTCACAGTAGGTTTTGGCACGTTAAAGAACCCTCCCCGTTCTGTGGCAAGCAGTGCCGAGCATAGGCAAAATGTGTAGCCCTTCACCGGCACACGGTGACGTCTCCATATGAGTGACATATTCTTGAGTAGGACATTAAACAACAATACCATACCATACCTTAATTTTACGAGATATGGCTTCAATTTCCCTATTTTGAACTTTCGACATGTATGCATTCATATCCCAGCAGCACCTGCATATGGAGTATAGGGGCCGCCTATGCCATTTGGGTAGCGTGTTCGACTAAAGAAATTGAGACCGCTGATATAAGTTCACATTCGGTATCCGGTATTTTCAAATATGACGCACAAGAATCGGTTCTTGTGTGCAGTTGTATAAAAACTCTTTTGGCCTGTGTTTTAATAATATCCATGGGTTTATATCTAATCCATCGCGTCTCCTGCAGTTGATAATTTACACTCAATACACCAAGAAACGATGATATGGCGCCTGATCTGTATGAGCTTATATTTTTAAAAAAAAATGATTTCGGCCTATAGACATAAATGCGTAAGAAAAACTTCTTTCAAAATGATATTGAAATCGTCACCTAGTTATCAAATGATACAGACCTTTATTATGGCATTTATTCATTAAATGAGTAGTAGCCATTTACCGCTGTGACGGACTAGTATCTCGAATAATGGTGGAGGGGCCTCCGTGGCCGAGTGGTTAGCGTGTTCGACTGCGAATCGGAAGATCCACTCCGCGGTTTGCCGCCCCTGTCCTTCGGATGAGACAGTAAAAATCGATGCCCCGTGTCACAGTAGGTGTTGGCACGTTAAAGAACCCTCCCTGCTCTACGGCCAGCAGTGCCGAGAATAGGCAAAATTTTTAGCCCTTCACCGGCACACGGTGACATCTCCATATGATTGAAATATTCTTGAGTGGGACGTTAAACAACAATACCATACCAATAATGGTGGAACATAAGAACGCTGATATTTCTTAAGCAATGAATAACGTACCCTTGCTTCAATCTATCACTAATAGAAACAACTGTCCCTCACAAACGTTATTAAGTATCACGGAGTGCGCTAATCTGTCCCATTGTAGCCTCCGTGATCTTAAAAATAGATATTGGACATCTGTCGAGCTTATCTTTTTACAAATCCAAAGTAAAGGATCATAAACGGTTTTATTCGTTATAAAATAAACTTATAAATAATCATATTGAAATGTCGTTATTATGGATAATTCTTTCTTAAAAGATAAACCGATTCCTCAAATCTTTTATTTCTTTTAATTGTCGTAACTTTAAACAATGGTTGTAACGCTTCACAAAACCATGGGGATTTTGATCAATTAATCGTTGTTGGAAAAGGAATTAATTATCAAATGGCATGATATTTGTTGTTTAGAGTCTGGGGATGCTTCAAAGCATGAATATTATGTTTTCAGTGAAGTTTCAAATATCTTTTGTATTTCAAAACCGTTAAAGCTCCATAAATAATGCTAGTTAAGCATTAAGCGAAACGAGAAAGAAGCACTCCCTTTCTGTGTTGACAAAAATATACCCCATATACAAATGCGCCTCAAGAATGACACGTACATGGAACTGAAAACGATACCAGGCGATTTAATTATTATTTTGTATGGTATATACACTAAACAGAAATGTTACCCGTGTCTTTACAAACTCTCTGAAGCATGTCTTTGTGGATAATGTTACTTCCTTGTCCATCGAAAACACGTCTGAGGAGGGGGGCGGGATACTCTTGTGTCCGACATTTCAGCTTTTTCACCGACTTATGAAGTAGAATAGCCAACTGGAAAATAGACTAAGCTGTTTCCTTGCAACCATTTTATTCTTAGTCTTCTGGAATCGGAAGGCTCCGGAGAGGGAGAGGGTTTGCGACGTGTTGTTGAACGGGAAAAAACAAAACTCGATATTTGTGTACGATAGCAACCGTATTGATGTTTTTTCATATCTTGGTAATAAGTTTCAAAAGGACAATAATGTTGTTGGACAAGTTGCCATATCAGGGAACATAGAGTTTTACTGCCAACGGAATTATTTTTTTCTCAAAGTGTAAGTAAGAAAAATGAACTGCGTTATAAAAGTTTCCAGACGCTATGTTGTGTGATTTGTAAGGTCCTCAATCATAAATATTTTATAATTGTAAAACTTATTGACGAGGCGACGACACCGGCTTATCAGTTTGATTACTTTCAGCACAGGTTCCAGTCCCTACGTCAGACATTACAGATTGCTTGGCCAAAAGACGAGATAAACAGAAAACAAACTTGGAGAAACCAGATCGCGAATAGAAAAAGAAAAAGGATCAGATAAAGGGTCAAGGAGGATATGGATAAAATAGAAGAGGAGCTACGACACCAAGTGACCTCGGCGTATAAAACGATATAGAAACAGTCGGTACTCAAGAGGAGCAGAATTTCCATCATTGGAAGTGCGTCCTGCTTAATCATTTCCTAGCAATAAAAGTGGGGACAGAAAATACATCAAAGCAAAGCATTGATGAAAATAGCTAAATCATATGATTGAGGTAAATTAATCAAGGAAAATCAAACTTTTTTTTCCAAAATACGCAAGTCAATTTTTCTTGTATATCGGTCGTTGAAGCAAATTGTTTTAAAATATACCAGTGGACCAAAACATACATGTACGTGCGTATTGAAGTGGGAAGTAAATCATATCAACAGACTGACGAGGAAGATGGAAAGACACCTTGTTGAATTGATTGAAGTAATCGTTGCTATTTTTATTGTTAAATTGATACATTTAAATAATTCTGAGATATTACTTGAATTTTTCATTTTTTTCATGATCAGCTTAATAATATTTGTCTTTCTTATTCAGTATTTTATCTACCCATTAATGTATTCACTTATTTACTATTTTCTTTATTTTATTTATTTATCTATTTATTCATTGATTTATTTTGTTTATCTATTAATTCATTCTTTTATTTATCTTCTAATGTATTTCCTCATCTATTTATTATACTTACCTGTGAATGCATTTACTTGTTTATTCTCTTTATTTGACTAAATTTACGTTTAGACTGTTTCTTTGCTTCTTTATGTTTTGTTTTTTTTTTCATTTCTGTATTTGGAGACTAAGAATTTTTTCTGATTGACTTCATGAATCCCAAGTACGATTCCGTGTTATCGCCACTTCACATCAATCTGAGTCTAACTTATACCGGAAATGAACTAAAACTGTGTATGCGCATTAAGGTAAAACTGACAAGATTCACGGTTTTAACAAAACAGCGTGTCACCAGCTCGAAAATGCATCGGACACCGAAAAAGCTAGTGCCAAGCGAACAGTATAAAGCAATTTGAAGTTGGAGACCTTTTTATCCAAAAAGGAACGGGGATGTGACTTCGAACAATTTAGTGAACCCATATTATACGACAAACTGGCGAAGTTATCGACTACAGGGGTCGTTTCAAAACTTTGATCGCCGAAAAGTATTTTTGGCTTAATAAAGATTCCTGGTGTGATAAATCGTTACAAGGTTTGTGTCAGAGCCACCTCTTTCGGGTTTTATGATTTTATAATTAATTTGACGCTCGTTAAATTAATCTGACATTTTGTAGATTAGTAAAACGTAGTCGTTTCATAAATGTGGTATAATACCGTTCAAAGTGTATTGATTATAATCACCTTTGTATCATTTGGTATATGATTGAAATATTCTTACATGGTCCCATTGCCCAACGATTTAAAACCTGTATATCGATGGTTCGATAGCAAACAGAGGTGATCGATTTTCCTTCTCCCCCGGGTGTGACGGGATAATCTGGGTACTGTATTACTATTGGTGTAGTTGCTGGTACGTGAAATCCCCTCAATAGTTTATTACTGCAGGTAGTAACTGCTCCTCACATATATTCGGTGCCGTGGATGTTGCAAATCTTTGACACGAGGGTGAGATTTATCTGTTCGTGTACAAATTGGTGGTTGATTATTTTTCTCTCACCCTCAAATAATGAATTTCTAAGTAGAAAATATATAGGTGCAACTCTGCATTCAAGCGGACGAAATACGTCAAAAGTAGTGACAGGCACGCGGGGTACAAGACAGAGATATCTCAGAATGGGTAAATTGGTGGATTTCTCTGTCCGGGGAGAGAGAAATAGTCTAACTGTCTTAGCGACTCGCTGAATTAAAGGATAACCTGTCTCATGTGACCTAATTGAGTGGTTCCCAAAATGATTTTTCCTATATAAATCACATGAATTAAGTACCACCTGTCATATGTGACCCTTTTTGTTCCTTCCCTTGGAGGGTCTCTTAAAACAGGTTACACTGTACTTATAATTTCCATTTGGCGTATTGCATAAGACATGTGATACCTACCATTACATAAACAGTTCTTTATACTAACCTAACAATAAATGCGCCAGTTAAACGGCTTGTGCAGGGGCAGGTGACAAAGCATGTAAATTACATAACAAATTTAAATACCATTGCCATTCGAATAATGTTCGCATTGACTGTGTTTTTTAATCGGTCCACATAGCTTTCTAGTGCATCGTATGTCTAGTTAAATGGTCTGTCATTTCGGCTATGTATTATGTTGAGGTTTATGTAACGTCATTTTCATATTTGTATGTATGTATGTATGTATGTATGGTTACTGGGAGAACGAGCTTATGACGTTTTCTTTTGTTCTGTTTGTTTTGTTGTTGTTTAACTTCCCACTCAAGAATATTTCACTCATATAGAGACGTCTCCGTGTGCCGGTGAAGGGCGACAAATTTTGCCTGTGCTCGGCACTGCTGGCCGCAGAGCAGGGAGGGTTCTTTAACGTGCCAACACCTACTGTGACACTGGACCTCGGTTTTTACTGTCTCATCCGAAAGACAGGCACGGCCAACCGCGGAGTGGCGTCTGTGGGAATCGAACCCCTGGCCTCTCGGTTGGAAGTCGAACACGCTAACCACTCGGCCACGGCGGCCCCTATGACGTTGTCATCTAGACGTTATGCAGAACTTAAGACAATGTGCGACAGGTGTGGCAAACTCACACATGTTACTCAATCCTTTCGGATACTTTGATTTATCATATTTAAGACTCGCAATTGTTTTTGAGGAAAGCTTAAATCGTAGGATCCTCTTTTTCTTTCTTTTCTGGGAATAAATGCACAAGGTATATTACGACAACAGTGAAATATACATATGCAGGGGTGCGTGAGACATTACTCAAGCAGTGTCGTCTTGTACGTGGAAAATTTATAACAAATATGCTTTGATTTGCAAATTCTATACATAAAAGACTCAAACATCAGTTCAATCTAAATGATGTAATAAAAAGGTGTTTTGAATTCAGTCTACGTATTTCTATAGTAGGTCTAGTAAGGTGACCTATCATATTGATAACGTACCCTGCATTCTATACATAACCGGCAGTTATAATAGCTGAAGTATACCTATATCTTTTTGCATACATATCTACAAGTATGTATGTGTTTATTCATCGATAAAAATTGTTTTAAATCGCCTTTGTTCTCATTATTTATTCGTGCAGTACGAACGAAAAGGATAGGAAAAGCGTAAAACGAAAGTCAGCTTTGACTTATAGAAAAAAAAGAATATTCATAACTCGCTCTTCCTGATACCATCAATGATTGTTTTTTACCTTCATGGAAGCGTCAATATTCATCATTCCCAATGAACTTCGTAAAAGGATGTTAAAATGTCATAAAAATAGAATAGAAGGCATAATATAAACTTACATATAGCTTAATATGAGCTATCTAAATAGATAAAAATGGTGAACGTTAAAAATACATGTAAAAATATGTTCTGATGTACTTCTAACATTTGATAATTTCACATAGGTTTCAATGGCAGATTACACTGTCCAATGATATAAAGCATAATCTGTAAGGGAGACAACTCCAACAATTTGTTCCATAGGCCTCAAGTGCTACAAAGTCACAGTGGTCTCACACACTACACAGCTAACAGTTAAAAGTTTCCCTGCATCAGAAGTTGCATTAAAAGCTAAAAAAATTGAATTTAATCATAACATGCGGAAAAGTACAGTTTGGAATATTGATATGGTGCAACATTACTTATATAAGTGGCAGAGGGAATCCCCATACTAAAATACGATAGCACGTGATTTCTTGATACAAGTCATCCAGTGCGAATTTGCAAAACATCTTTAGATTTTTAAGAAAAAAATCAGCTGAAGATTTCTTCTCTTTGATGGGCTATAGCTTAAGAACGGATCAACCCTTATATATTCAGGGTTGACTTTTAAACGTAGGATTCAGGGGAGATAGGAAATGTGTAGTATGACGCATATCATACTTGACAAATCCAAACAAGCAAATACTGATTAATTCAACATAAAAATGTTTAAACCCTTTTTTAACAACCATGTTTGTTCCCACACAGTTGTGATGATATATCGAATTGTCATTGTAATGAAAGTGACAGTCGCACTACACTCTTCGAATAAACAGGGTTTATTAAAATAACTTGGCTAAAACAGTAACAGAAATTTAGCCAAGGATTAAAATCATTTCAAATTTAGCGAGGTTTCAATATCAATATTAATTATGTTCAGTGTATATTCACAGATGTGAATACAATAATTACAGGTCATACAGTCATATTGGAATCAATTTAAAGTATCTTTAATCAAATAATCACAATAAAACTTTAAAAAACAATAAACATTGTAATTTTGTTTTAGAAAAAAATACAAATCTGCCCGATTTAATGCTAATTTTTCTTATTTAACCTTAGTGAAATTTAGTTTATACCACGAGATTCAAAAATCTCCCTATGGAAATTTTACAAGTTAGGCAACTCTGCAATATTACGTCGTAATAACAAAAGTTGTCTACAAATAACAATAGAAGACTTTTTCACTTCAGCGATTCCTATATGTATATTCATCCGTTTTTCTGTCATAATCATTTCTTGGGACAATTCTGTTTGTCGCGATAGCTCTATATCTACAATTTTTGTTTTTAATTGTGCTTTTGTTTAACGTACGAATTAAAATCCTTGGCGCCAGTTAAGACGATAGAAGTTTCAGAATTTGGTACAGACTGTGGTAAACGTGAAGACACCTAAATGTGAAAGAGTCTCGAATTTTATTACATAACTCTAGGGTCAATTAAAGCAGTCCCGACTAAAACTCCCAGTCAAAAGGCAGATTCAAGACTGTTGTTAAATGACACAAAAGATCACTTATTTGTTTGGCTAGTATGAATTAAAACCAGATTATACTTTTTTTTCAAATTCTATAAACAACGAATTAAGAGTCACTTTTGATAAAAGTTTGACTATCGCAGAAACAAGAACATATATACATGAATCATTCGTGGATCCAGAATTTTTACCCGGGGGAGGTTGAAGTATTCGTTGCCAAAAAACATATATATTAACTACCATTTTCCCAAAGTATGATAATATATATGTAATGTCTGGTATTATAATAAAGTTACGTAAATAATAATTCTCAATGTTAAAACTGATATTCACCACATGTATCAAATTACATGCAGATAAAATCATCTGCTTATCAATGTACTTATCATGACCATATAGCAAATTAAAGTCATATTCAATATTTCATTTAAAAAAGACACAGTTTTGACACACTCTGTAGAAACAAGAAATCTATTGCTGTTTTTCTCAAATTCTATGCACTATGGATATTGAATAGTAACCGGTAAAAGTCTGATGAACTTCCCCTCACACGTCAGTTGATGAATGTTACGAGTTCCCCGGCCAGCAACGTAAACGTTTCTTCCTGAATCCACTGTCATTTTGTTCGGTTCCTCTAAATTGTCTGGCGAATATCTGAATTTTTCGTTGCCATCTTTGTCGGCACATATCACACAGTGCTTTGGGTTATCCGACAAAAATATGCTCTCGATGTCGAGAGCTACAACAGATTGTTGACGCTTCGCATTGATGTGTTTAGCCTTTACCATATTTCCACATAAATCCAGTGCGACTAGCCGATAAAGATATGTGACCAGTAGAGAGTATCGTCTAGACGACATATCCTGCGACACTCTCCTGTAAGATTTGCTGTACGGCTGAGGGCAAGGAGCCTTGATCGGTCGTCAATGCTGATAAAAGCCAGTTGTTTTGTTGAGGGAAGTGTAGCTACAGCTTCATTTGGTTTTTATAGAACTATATCCCAAGGCTTTGATGACAGTTCTAATGACGATACAAACACGCCATCTCTGTCTAGTAAGGTCACAGTCCTTAAGGCCCAGTCTACAATTAATGTGGTCTTGTTCGGCGAAAACGTCGCACCGGAGATTCTTCCTTTGACCAAAGCTGTAGAAATTAGTTCAGGCGTATCTGAACGGAAGTCGCAAGATGTCAATTCTATAACCGGCGCCTGCGTCTTCAGGTTGCCTGCTGCGACCAGTTTCCCAAGCAATGTGAGACTTGTTTTCAATTCCGACACATCACTAGGAATTAAGAGTCGAAAATCAGTCTCTTTTAATTTCGCTTTCTGTGACTATGTAAAGTTGCTTAGTTCCTTTTGTTTCAGCTTTAAGTTTCTTAGTTGTAAAAGATTGAGGATATTCGACACTTCCTCTTTCTCAGCTGTCATTACTCGTGCACAATTATCTGCTATGCATTTTCGTCGACGAGAAGCCTGCTCCTGAGCACTGACCGTGTCTATTTCATTTTCATATGCTGATGTCACCTCCTGTAGTAGCACCCCTTCTATTTTATCCGAATGCTTATTGATCCTACATCTGATCCTTGTTATTTCATTTTCCATCCTTGGTCTGGATTCTTATAGTTTCTTATTTCATTTTGTCTGTTACATGTAGTTATACCCGTTTGGAATGTCTGACGAAGTGACTGAAAACTGTGAACTAAGGAGTTGAAGTCGTCAGAGTCACATACCCCGTTTGACACATCGTCGATAGGTTTTAAATTTCTATAATAATTATCAATACCAATATTTATGATTGAGCAGTTGCATACCTTCTCCATCTCCAGAGCCTTTACTGTGTTCAGAAGAGTGAGAATAAAGTTGTTGGTTTTAAACATATTTTAAACATAGCGGCCCATTTACCGATCCAATTCTTCTTTCGGAGTCGGTGTAAAAGACTTGTATGTCGGACACAGGAATCCTTTCTCTTCAGAAGTGTTTTCGTTGAAGGAGGAAGTGATATACTTACTAAGACACGCTTCACAGAATGTATGTAGACAAGGTAAACACTTTGGTTCCGTTTATTTTTCCTTTCAGATAGAACATATACATGTAGTTAAATCGTCTGGTTCCGATTCCAAGTTACAGGCCATCGTTAGCTATAAATTGTTTGGGTAGAAAAGGGTTTAAGACAGGGACGTCTGTGCTTCACGCTTAACATCAATATTTCCGATTGCGATGTTGAAGTTGTGTTATGTAAAACACCACTCAGCAATTATTCTCGGAAACGATGAATATCCATGAGTCTTGACAATATTTCCGTAGTTGAACTCTAGCCTAGAGAGTATTGAGGAGATAGGCCTATCAAAAGTTTTAGACATTGTCGTGCGATTTCACTTTCGTTTTCCTCTTATTTTTCACACCAGTTGAATGATAAAAGAACAGAAAGATTTGAACTGAACAGGAAATATCCCTCCCTTTCCTTTAAGGATAGGGAAATTATGAATGTATCAATGCAGCCTGGGATCATGTTTGCTTCTTTATTTTCCCGTTTACGAAGCCTACATGTTCATATAACAATCTTCAGGAGGATAGTTATAAGAACGACCAGTGTACCTTTACTATGGCTAAAGATCGTCCTATTATGACGTTATCATAATTAAGGTCATGACGCCATGATATTAGGGAGCTTAGGTCTCACTACACACTTAAAAGAAGTGGCCCCTGTCTCAGAGAATGCATGACAAATAGCTAAAAATAAGAATAAAATAAAAATTGAATTTAATCAAAGTGGAGTGAAAATTGATGTATGTAAGCTATGAGAGAGGTAAATAGGATTTACAAAGCTGGATTTCAGCAGAATTTGTAAACATATGGGAATTTACAGTTTGGAGTAGTGACATATTGAAACAGTACTTAGTAACGTAGCAGGCGAAGTCCCTATACTCAAAAAAGCAATCATGATGTGTAAGACATGGTTTATTGATATCAGTCATTCTGTGAGAAATTTCACAAAAATTAAACGGGAAGCGTACCTTTTCATTACAAAAAAAAAATTAGTGGAGAACTTCCTTTCAGATGAGCCATAGCTTAAGAACATCTCAACCCGTATATGTTCAGGGTGGAATTTTGACCATTGACATTTTAACATAGGATTCAATGGGAGATTGTTACTGTGAAGTGAGACCTTAAAGCATTATAGCCTGCATCCCTTGATAAGGTCCTGCAGATGTAAAAAACAACAAATTTTCTCTCATGGAATTGACTGGAATTACATATATTTATTGTAAAATTGAACTTCAGAGGGGAAATTCACTTTCATGAGACCTTTTTAAGTACTTTTAGCATGTAAATAACATTTCAAAAGTTAGAACAGTTAGCACTTTAAATACAGACACGGATAAAATTGTTAAGCAAGCTGACAATGGTGGCGCAAATGTCATCATGAATACACAATTATAGAGAGGAAAAGTAAATGGAGCAACCATCGGATCAAGCATACTACACTGAAATTTCTGAAAGTGCAGATCGTGAAACAATGAGGAAAAAACGTTAATTTCTTACAAAGTACCCAACATGTAGAACAGATAAGCAAGTAACAGGATTTATCGTTAATTTGAGATAAAAGAAAGTAATATCTAAGGAGTACTACAACCCTATTTAATCACACCAAATTCAAACTATCCATACTTACATATCTCTCTCTCTCTCTCTCTCTCTCTCTCTCTCTCTCTCTCTCTCCAAGTATTTTATCGTCAAAGAGTGGGATGAGAAACTTTAATACAAGTAGCTCGATATCCTGTTTGAAACAGGAAGAAAAATACTAATCTAGTTATATATACATATATATATATGAGAAGTTTCATACTTCGAATTCCTGATCAAAACAGCAAAAAAATAGGAAGAAACTGAAGTGTCTCATAGCTTGGTCAAACGTCAGTTAATTGTATACTGAAGACGTAAAATTAGTTTCTTCGATGGTGTTGTTTAGTTTTCAGTGAATTAGTTGAAACCGCGAAAACAACGACCGCATAACAAACCTACCTAAAGGGAACTACCAACTGAAACTTTCTCACACCGAGGCGGATCCACAGAATGGGGCGATTTACTGTACCACGCGATACCCTTCACCGTTGGTGGTGGACTTTTATCTTCAATTTTGTTGGAACGTAACTCTACCGTATCTTCCCGCTGCTAAGACTTTAGCGCGAGACATCGTCCTCCTACGGATTTCATCACTATAAGAAACAATAATCTAGCACAAACGTGCATGGGGTATCACGTGGTACGAGAAATCGCCACCTTCCGTGTCCCGGCGAGACTTGGACCACGACCTCTGAGCAAAATGTCCAGCACCCTACCGCAGATTTAGGGCTCTCTCTCTAAGCCATCGATCACTGCATTAAGTAACAATATGATCCACATACAAATATAAATAAACTTATAAAAGCTGTATACCGGATTAATATTAAACATTTATTACCCATTATCACAGCGTTCCTAGTTCTGAATCATAGTCGGCGTATGTGTAACATACGGGGGACACCAAAGGTCCGACTCTGATCAACGTCTAGACTTCTGGAATATATATACTTTTGTACATCTCACACTCGATCTTTTATTTGAGGAAAAATAAATCAGTTATGCTAGGCTCTCAGAGACATCTATCGGTCCTTTTCACTATATACAAACATCGTTATATGAGTAGTTATCATAACGATTTTATCATGAAATACATGTATAACGAAATCCGTTTTAAGCGGATAAACCTCTGGTTTAATCTAAAAACAACATACACTTAATGTTTACACAACTGTCCTTTCCAGCGAGTTAACATGAATCGATGTAAACATTATAAAGCGGAAGTTGAATATTTCAAATGATGTATTAAAATTCATTAAATACATGAAATGACAAAAGTCTCATGATGACGCAATAGTCTACTAATCAATGTAATGTATTATGTCATACACCAGATAAAAGTCACATTGGATCTTTCATTTCAAAAATTGAAATAGTTTTATCACACTGTGAAGACACGATGAATCTATTGCTATTTTTCTCAAATTCTATACACCATGGGAATTGAATAGTTATAGGCAAAAGTCTCACAAACCTTCCTTCACACGTCAGTTGATGAATGTTATGAGCGTTGTATCCAGCAACGTTAACGTTTCCTGCTGAATCTACCGTTATTTGGTTCGGATACTTTAAGTTGTCGGTCGAATATCTGAATATCTCGATGCCATCTTTGTCGACACATAACACACGATGCCCCCAGTTATCTGCTAGAAATATCTTATCGTTGTCAACTGCTTCAACATATCTTAGTAGGCCTACATTTAAATCTATAGTCTTTATCAAATTTCCGCATAAATCCAGATGGACTAATTGCTGAGGATATGTCACCAGTAGAGTATCGCCCAGACGACATATTCCGCGACACTCCCCTGTAAGATTGACTGTACGGATGAGAATGAGAAACCGTGATCGCTCGTCAATGCTGATGTAAGCCAGCTGTTTTGTTTTTGGAAGTGTAACTACAGCTTCATTTGGAGCTATGAGAACTACATCCCAAGGCTTTGATGACAGTTCCAAAGATGATAACTGTGTCCCATCACTGTCTGCCAACGCTACAGTGTTTGACATGTAATCTGCAAGAAAGAGGCTCTGGTTCGGTAGAAACGTCACACCAGAGATATATCCTTCGACCGAGGCTGTAGAAATCAAAACTGGCGATAACCAACCGAAACTCGCAAGATTCCACTTTTGTAACCGGCGCCTGTGCTCCAGGGCTCACTGCTACAACTAGCTTCCCAAACGATGCGAGGCTTGTTTGTAATTCCGATATTTCACTAGGAAATAAGAGTCGAAAATCAATATCTTTTACTTTCGCTTTCTCTCCTTGTGTAAAGTTTTGTTTCAGCTTTAAGATTTTAAGTTCTATAAGATTAAGGACATCTGACAATTTCTCTTTCCCCACTTCCATTACTCGTGCACAATTATCTGCTAAGCACTTCTGTTGATGAAAAGCCTTCTCCTGAGTACTGAACTTTTCCATTTCCTTCTCATACGCTGATGTCACTTCCTGTCGAAGCTCCCCTTCTATTTTATCCAAACGCTCATTGATCCTACACCTGACCCTTGTTATTTCATTTTCCATCCTCGATTTCGATTTCTCCTTCGATTGTCAGTTATACATGTCTGGAATGTCTGACGAAGTGACTGGAAACTGTGAACTAGGGAGTTGAAGTCGTCAGAGTCACATATCCCTCTTGAGGCCTCGTCGACAGGTTTTACATTTGTACAATGTTTATGATCGAGCAACATGCAAATCACGCAACACGGAGCATCGTGATCTTTACAATAAAGTTCTATTGTCTTATTAGCATAGTGAGGGCAATGTAGTTCTGGTGACGACAGAATCCTACCTTCCCTGGGTATGTCATCTAGCCTAACGATTTTATGATCCTTTAGAATCTTGGTACCAAGGTGAAACTCCCTACATGTAGAACACAAGGCCTCCGTGCAATTACTACACCAATTTTCTGCTTTATTTTCCTTGCCCATTCGGCAACACCAGTCGCATACCTTCTCCTTTTCCAGAGCCTTTTCCGTGGTTAGAAGACTGAGAATAAAGTTGTTGGTAGGAAACAGTTCGGCCCATTTCCCGCTTGATAATTCTGAGTTTGGAGTCGGTGTAAAGGACTTACATGTCGGACACAGGAATCCTTTCTCTTCAGAAGTGTTTCCGTTGAACGAGGAAGTAATATACTTACTAAGACACGCTTCACAGAATGTATGTAGACAAGGTAAACACTTTGGCTTCGTGTATTTTTTCTGACAGATAGAACATATAGTTAAATCGCCTGCTTCCGATGCCAAGTCACTGGCCATCCTTGGTTCGATGTTTCGGATGTATCGTATGAGGAATGCATATTTTTATCTACACTGAAATGGGGCGTTTTGTTTGCTTTAACATGGGTATACTTAACAGATAACGTAAATACGAGATATGACAAAACGATAACAGGTCAATACCCTATCCATAATGTCTGCACTGGGAGTAATGAG
>JACSZP010048378.1:0-14078 GCA_016161895.1 Pinna nobilis | reverse complement strand
GAACACATTTCTAAGTCATGTATATCCTGATAAAAAAAACTTAATTTTTTTTTAATTTTTCGCAGTTTATTCAGCAAAATGTAGCAGGGACACTTATTTCTACATATTTCTGGAATGACCCACCACTTCATAGCATTTTATTTCTTTGTATGATTTAGCCTTGATATGTTATAAAAAGTGTTCATTTTGTCTCAGTTTATGGTTTTCATCTCAATTTTATTTCTGTCCCACATTATCAGTATTTTTGGGTCTCCTTGGATGTCATATTGTATGGACAGAATTTTTAAATTCAATTTGTAGTTACAGTAAAACTTCGATAAGTTGAAGTTCAAGGGACCATTTATAAAAGTTTAAGACATCGGGACTGCGACCCATGAATGTATTAAATTTCTTTATTTTATCATGACTTTTTTTTCCAGTGGCATACATTGACATTCCCTTTTCTCACATGCACACATTAAAATGAATAGGAAATTTTATTTCCGTACACTGAGTCTATTGGCTAGTCGGTCGATGACGGGAGTAATTAGCCAAATAGGTTTAAAAATGCCAATGTGCAGACTGCTGTAAAGGAAAATTTATAAGTTCGACTTATTTGTAGTGATTTCCATTGTTTTTATTTCAAAGGGTCAAAAAATTATTCGAGACAACAAGAAATTCGACTCGTAAAACTTCAAGTCATGAGTAGTATTTTAAAAGGATTATATAAGGAAATAATTTGGGACTTTGAGAAAAGTTCGACAGAGCGAGAAATTTGAGTCATTGAAGTTCGACTCATTGGAGTTTACGGTATTGACAATTCTTTTCTGTGAACAGCATGCTTCTATTATCCTGAAAAAGATTCATGGGAAGAAAAGTTGCAGGATGACGGAGTCTCTTTTACATAAATCTATTTGTTATACTTACCGTCAATATATTTCTTTATTTTAAAGGTACGGGAGTAGTGAAGGCTGCCCCATGTGAGGTAACTAGCTATTTTCTTTTATTGTTACAGCCAACTAAATAAAAAAAATTTTTTGGGGGGGGGGGCATTAAACAACAATACCATACCATACCATATACATTTGTATACCATCACATATTCATCAAATATTTTTTTTCAAAGATAAACCAGATGTTCATAAAGATAGCTATATGAAAATTAGAGTTATGAATTATCAAGACTTCCTGTATATACCAATTCAAATTTTAAAATTTTGGAATTTATTTTCCTTTCAAATTTATCCTCTGAATGCATTCAGTGCACCAGGGGCTATAAGTCTACCTTTGCAAACAACTTCTCTTTTACTGTTCATATAATTTTGAATTAAGCGTTACTTTTTCGTTTTATTGTTTCAAATATAAGGTGAAGACAACATAACCTGAAAACAGGGGACCTCCATGACCAAATAATCAGAGCATTGCGCTTTAAACCACTCAGTCTCTCACCTCTTGTCAGCACGGGTTCAAAGCTCGCTGGAACCTAAACTGATTATGTGAGAAAGTTTGCCAGTTTACTTGCAGATGGCCGGTGGTCTCTCCCCAGGTACATTTGTAACCGGGCTCTCTCCTCTACCAATAAAAAAACTGGCTGCCACCATTTGACTGAAAGGTTGTTGAGTGTAACGTAAAGCAAAAAGCAATGTAAAATAAGAAAAAAAAACACCAGAAAACCACTGAATTCTTTTTATTGTGTTTTATAGACCATGCGCTGTCCAGCTGATACCGTTTGTGTTGTAAGAAATGCAACTAAAGCCGAATGTGTATGTAAGTATTAAAACTTAATTAATTTTACAACGATCAATAAACGACTTTTATATTAATGCTCTCATTGGTTCTGGTGTCAGCGTGTGTGGGGCCTTGCTGTGGGAGGAAACCGGGAGTATCCAAAAAAGAAAACCCATGCGTCCCAGTTGCTGACCACCATACCAATCTCACATACTCCCATGGTAGACCCAAGGATGGAACCTGGGTCGTATGGGTGAAACTTGAGTGCGCTTACCACTACGCTACTCCGACACCCCTGTAGATTATATATAAGTATAATCAATATACAGTTGAATCTCGAAAAATCGAAGTGCTTGGGACCGCTGGTAACCTTCGAGTTTTTGAGACTTCGAGTTTTCAAACATATGATTACTCTCCATCTTAACGATATGCTGCCACCCTAGACCCTCTAATTCACTCCCTTTCTCAGACACTGTTCTCATCACTCATTATTTAGGTAAATATTCTGAAATAATTTAACAATGTCGCATCCTTCAATTACTGAATAAACACATAGAAATTGCAATGTCTGGCAAAATACGCATTTCAAAAGATTGAGATGAAATTTCAAAGGTATTTTAAGCTTTACATTGTGAAATTTATTCGAGAGATTGAGAATATCGCCGTCGACATCCGAAAGATCGAGACTTACTTTGCTTAATTTATTCAGGAAAAAAATCGGGACCGCAGCTTTACTTCGAGAATAATTGAGAACTTCGAGAGAATGAGGTTCGAGTTTTCAAGAGTCGACTGTACATGTAACAGTGGACCTGCTTTACAACAACTGCATTCATTACAATGGAATATTCAGCTCCGACAAAAATTGTGCAGGGACAAACGTACATGTGCATTTAAAGAACCTATTATGAATAAATAAAACAATGTAAAAATCTTCTTTACAACGACAATACATTGCACGTGTCGGATATTCTGGCTTTTGTTTTGAGCCTTAATCTTTGTCATGGCTGAGATCTCTACGTTGTTGTAAAGCAGGTTCGGTGACTGTACTACGAAATTTAGATTTTAGATCAATTTAATTTTTTGTCCTGGATAAGATGTTGTCTCCCTTATTTCATAGGTTTGTAAAAGTCCACACATGAAACCAGTTTGTTTTAATAACATGTCTGAATTGATGAAATTTATTTTGTTATCAATTATGATGGATGATGTCCTGGCAGTTTAGACCAATGTTGACTTATTAATTTGAAGCATTAGATAAGATTCATCTTTGTTTGGTAAATGCTATGGTTGTTGTTGTTATTGTATTGTTGTTGAACATCCCACTCAAGAATATTTCCCACATATGGATGTGTCACCGTGTGTTGGTGAAGGGCGATCATTTTGCCTAATTGCTCGGCACTTATGGCCGTAGATCAGGGAGGTTTCTTTAACGTGCCAACTCCTTCTGTGACATTGGACCTCGGTTTTTACTGTCTCATCTGAAAGACAGGGATGGTTAACCGCAGCATGGCACTGCGCTGATTCGAACCCTGGACCCTTCGATTTGAATTCAAACACTCTAACCACTCAATCACGGCGGAGCAACAAGTGTTCACATCAAACAGGAGATGCTAGTCTCCTCCAGGGCGCCTGATCCAGCTACTATTTTGTAGTTCACTTTCGTTCTGAAGTCGATTTTCTTAAGTATTCATTCTGTTTAATCATACTAGTTTTGTACATCCATCCGTTCGATGAATTTTTAATAGAACCTTAAACTGTAATTGCAGTCCTTTGATTTTCTATGGCAAAATTATACAGACAGCCACAAAGACCTACACGTCCTTATACATGTACATGTATTAACCGAATGAGACAGTAAAAACCAAGGTCCCAAGTCACAGTAGGTGTTGGCACAGTAAAGAATCCACCCTGCTCTATGGCCAGCAGTGCCGAGCATAGGCAAAATTTGTAGCCCTTCGCCGGCACACGGTGACGTCTCCATATGAGTGAAATAATCTTGAGTGGGACGTTAAACAACAACGCAACAACAACAACAACAAAATGTATTAACTGTAGAGCTGCAACAACTTGACCCGGAAACCGAGAATCATGATTCTTACCTCCGATCCAAATCGCAAGTTGAACAGTCAGAATCGAATCGGCTTCAAAAAAGTCATTTATTTGACTATTGTACCATTGTACTTTGACTACTTTTGTGTAGATAACAAACATTGCCATTCACCTTTTAATTTATTGCAATTTTCTCCTGAGTGATTAAAATTGAGGTCAAGATAAGATTTTTATATTATGTCATTAACAAATGCAAGGAAAAATCAGATATTTATGGAAAATCTATCATAAAAAATTCGAAGAGAAAAAAATTGAATCGATTTAACATTAAAATCGAAATCGAACCGAATCGGAGAGTTCCTGACTTGTTGCAACTCTAATTAACTGATTGTTTCTTTGCATAATTTTCCTGGAATCTCTTGCATTTTGCCAACCAAAGTTAAAGGACTGCATATACAGCGAGAGAGTCTTTTCCAAATATACATATTTTTGTCTATCCGTTTTGCATTTCCCCCTCTTTTACAAAACTCCACATGTCAACAAACCTACGATTTCTTTAATTTAGACTTAATCATACGGTATGTAATTTCAATCTGTTAATTTGAGATACTGTATACAGGGTTATTTTTGCCCTATGTTATTTTTGCCCTAATGCTCTTGTAAACAGTTTCGCCCCGTTTTAAATTCGCCCAGTCTTGTCATAATTCTATTTGATAAATTTATCATTTCGAATTCGCCCAGTTTTTGAATTTGCCCACTGAGAATTGGGGCGAAAGGGGAGAAAATAAAACGGGGCGATAATTTCCCTGTATACAGTGGTATGAGCAGAGAGTCAGAAGCATAAATTACCAATGTATAAATGTGACATATTTAGAAGAACAGTTGTGTTTACTAATTTGATTTTATCAATTTGCATTTTGCAGCTGGAACTCTTCCACCACTTGCTGAGGGCATATACGTACCAGATTGTGCAAGCGATGGCTCCTTTTCAGAAATGCAGTGTCAGGGCCCAGTCTGCTGGTGTGTAAACAGTACAGGGCATTTGAAACCCGGAACTGTTCGAGTTGGGAAGCCACCATGTTTTACCATTGGTAAAAATTTTCACACAGTAATCAATATTATGAAAAAAATACTAAATGTTTATTAATTCTTTCATCTAAGTTATTATATTAGTGAAAGATTTTTGATAGGATGTTAACCCTTTCAACACCACAGACCGAAATGGACTAGTCTTAGACAATAGAAAAGAGCATACCATTCTGATACTTGGGGTTGAAAGGGTTATTAAACATGCAATACAATAGCGCTAACTTGATCCTATTAAGTGCCGGATCACATCAAGTTGATAGTGGCTGATCATCAGATCATACGAGATGCGAAGTATCGAGTTTGATCTAATGATCTAACCCTTGTCAAGATGACGTGATCCAGCTCTTTGGATCAAGTTAGTGTTGTAATTATCCATCCTTGATAAACGGAAACTACCACTGACATTAAATATCTGAGGAAAAATAATTGAACATAAATTAATTTCAATGCGCAAAAACATGTGCTCAAGAAAGTTATTCAGTCAAAAAGTATTCAGAATCATTACGTTGTTGCGCAAAAAAAATCAACTGTCCAAATACGATACTATATTCATTGATCAGGGTCACTTCCGGTATTGTTGCCGTGAGGAACTAAGTGCTTTTTTGTTTACTACATCATCAGTTTCAGAGACAGGGTCACAGATAATTCGATTCAGAAAACCACAGTGTGGTGATCCGGAAGGTCAGATCACACTCTGTGAAATCAACAGTATAAAAACTTGGAATATTGATAGGTATATATGTACATGTAATAAAGTCAAAATTCCTTTGGAGTGTTCAAAACTTTTGTGATGATCTTGCTCTTTGATGTTCTGTGATGTATTTATATTGGCAGGTGGTGTAGAACAAACGGATGATGATTCTAAGAAGCCAGGTCAGTGTTTGTAAAATTCTTTTTAGTTTAGTTTAAAGTTTAAAGTATGACAAAATTTGTCTTATTTTTTACCCAATGCAAGTTATGTATGTATTGAAATGGGGTTTAAATGAATTGTGTCAATATAGTAAATATTCAAGGAATAAACCCAGTAAGCAGAAATAGGATTGGTAATTTGGTTGATTTATGCATGAAATATTCTTCATGGACCCCTGCAAAGATGGCCAACAAAGGGAAATAACGCCAAGAATATTGATGCTATTGAAACCTATCTATACTAATCAGATAGCGCTAACATGTAACATGTCTGTGATATTTTTTGGTCGATTTGGGGCCGAAATTTGGCCCCTTCCCCTTGTGAAAAATTGCTGTATTTTCCCAAATTTCTGTTCATATTTTTCCAATCTGAAATAGAGTTCAATTAAACACAAAAGGTTAAAAAAAGTTGTAGAAATATACATGCACCTTGAAAATATCCTTGGTGGACATTTTCAAGGGGCAGAAGAAAAGAAAAATTCCACTTTAATTTGATATAGAGTCAAAATCTTGAATTCAAACTGAAATAAGATAGATTGTTGTAATTTTTTTGATTTTTGAAGAAATTCCCAATTTGTGAAAATGCCGATAAATTTTCCCAATTGAAAAGGTACAGACCCCTGTAAAATATGAGTAAGAAAAACACTGCATGTGATGCACTAAAATGAGTATTATTTTCAAAATCACGCTTCTATATTTATCTTTGTTTAGTCTGCCGGAACGGAAAGCAGCCAAAGCTCTGTAAAGACAGCTGCAGACTTTCCTCCTGTGTGTACAAGGATGTCAAATGTCTGGCTGACCCTTGTGACAATTGTAAGGTGTCCATTGTTGACAGGAAGGGCATTGTAACACATAAGTGTTATGGTATGTATTTGCTAAAAATCAATTCTCAGCTCTATATACACATACTTTATTACTGTTTCCTGGGAGTCATTCCCCTTACTTGGTTGAACTGGTTCAACCAGTAAAATCACAAATGGAATGCTCATGCAGTTCATCCTGGTCCATGGTCTAATGTCAGGGCTTGAACTTACTTAAGCTCCAACATGGCTGACGAGTAGGCCTATAAGAGCATGGGAGCATGGGTATACAAAAATAAAACAGTGAATATTAGTTATGCCTGCGGGAGGGGCTACAGTTGTTTCAATAGGTAATGGGTTCTGAGATGCGGTGTTTGGTTTTGAATTTTGTTTTTGCATTTCTGATTGAAAATCTGTGACATGCAGCACAGATTGTTTTAAGTAGAACTGTCAGTGTTCTGAAAATGAGCCCAGCTCTCAGTACTTTTCAGTACTTTGATTTAACATCCCAATCAAGAATCTTTCACTTATATGGAGACGTCAATGTTTGCTGGTGAAGAGGGACAGATTTGACCTACGCTTGGCACAAATGGCCATTGAGCAGGGAGAGTTTCTTGAAAGTGCAAACACCTGCTGTGATTTGGGACCTCGGTTTTTACTGTCTCATTTGAATGAAAAGGTCAGCCAATTGCAGCCCAGTAGCGATTTGAACCAATGGCTTTACCATCAGATGGCGAAAAATGATAACAAATGTGCCACGACACACCCTTGTGTCGACCCGACGACATTTTGAACAAGGTTTTTTCTGTTTTTTTTTTCAACAATATAAATCAGTAGGAATTGTGTTACAATGTAACAATTTTCTTTATCCCTTCACTGAAGCTTGCATACATGTACCTACTTTACGTCAGCAGCCTGTGTTTACACGTCATAATTTTAGATAAACAGGTCATAACACAGTTTTAGTCCANNGACTGTGGAATGACATATTTCCTATTCTTAGGCGGATCCTCAACGAGTGTGATAATTGTAACATACCGAACAGTCAATTCAGGTATTTCGAGTCATTATAAGCTTACTATTGACAGACTCCTGCTTGTTTTCGCGAATTTTCGTTGTCTTATGGTACCATTTTCTCTGATACACAACTTCACAAGTACCAATCCCATTCTTATTTTGCTTGATTTTCATTGGCTACGACCAGAAAGTTGTACTTAAGAGTGGTACTGGGTTGTCATAGACTTATGCACAGCTCCCACACTTAAGTGCAAGTCCAAGTTTTTTTGTGAATATCTCCTCACTCTAGGAGTTGCACTTAAGTGTAGGAGTTGTACACTTACGACTCTTTGTTAATACGACCCCTGGATGATACTGAAAGGCACAAACTTGAATGACCAGTGTAATTTGAGAATTTTGTTCCGGAAAAATTTCGTCCAGAAGGTGAAGCATCCGGATTATTGGTGTCCGGATTAATGAGGCTGATCAACTATATATTACTCATATCCTTAAAGGATTATACTTAGGTGACGGATAACATGAACATTGATCTGTATTTTTTCTAATATCTTTATTTCTTTATCGTTTTGTGCATTTTTAGCTGATAAGTGTACAGTTACCAAACCGGCGGGGTGGATTGAATCTAATTCAAAATTCGGATGTGGGAATTCTGTGCGTCGATGGTATTATGATACGGCATCTGCAGAATGCAAATATTTCAAATCCTCTGCCTGCTTAGCAGAAAATATAAACAAATTCTTCCACAGTCAGTGGGAGTGTCAATCTCAATGTAAAGGTAAATTAAACTCTTCTCTTGTTTTGACTTTTACAAACAGTTATTCATCTCTTTATCAATTACTTATGAATTTTTTATGGTTTATTGTATTTATACGATAAATATCGTAATACGATAAAATATTTTTTGCGACTATTGGTGGGTTGGTTGGTTGTATTGTTGTTAAACGTCCCACTTAAGAATCTTTCACTAATATGGAGGTGTCACCGACTGTGTTGGTAAAGGATGACAAATTTTGCCTTTGCTTGGAACTTTTTTTGGCTTTTGAGAAGGGAGGGTTCCTTAATTCTCACGCATTCACATACTGTGACAGTCAGGACCTCGGTTTTTTACTTTCTCATTTCTAGAGAGTTGACTCAATTAAAAGATCTATTTTAGATCAAAACTTCTGGAAGGGCTTAATGGTAATGTACTGATGTATTGTATATGAAAGCTTTTCAGCTTTAGTTCAGAAGCAACTTTTTTTTCAGTTTTTAATACCTGTATGTTAGACAGTGGGCCAGAGTACAAGAATGCAGGGGCTTTCCTCAATTAATCTAGTGTTTCTCCGTGTAACTCTAGAAATCATCAAGTGTCAGAAAGATTGTCATTTGAAGTGTTAACCCTTTCAACCCCAAGTATCAGAATGGTATGCTCTTTTCTATTGTCTGGACCAGTCCATTTCGGTCTGTGGTGTTGAAAGGGTTAAGCAATATTGTCTGAAACATGTAATGTCTCCTTGGAACATTTGCGACTGATGTTGTAATATTACAGTGGAACTTCTTTCACTTCAGGCATCTGGTTCCAATTACCGTAAGGGATATGAAATAGTTTTTCACGTTCAGGCCGTTATTGTCCCAACTTGTTATATTTTAAGAACATCGATTTTCGAATATCCTTGTCTACTTCTTCGATTTGATTTTTATCAATCTCATGCATTGCACGAGCCCTTGGGAAGATATTTCATAGTGGCTGTCGCTACAGAAACAGGACTGTCTTTTGCAGACAGCCATTCCAGTGAGTTTATTTTTTAATCCTTTTTATCCGTACCTGGCCACGTACATGACATCTCTTTAACTCAGTGTTTTTGAGAAGAAAAATATATAATAATACAATAACTTTATTTTCTTTTCAATGCAGGGTCGATTTGTAATGGGGAAGGCCCGAAGACGTGTTTGACAACGTGCATGGACCAGCAATGTAAGCGATTCCCTACAGCAAAGTGTAAAGTCAACCCCTGCACCTGTGAAATCGAATTCTTCGATCCTGTATCTGAAGAACCAGTGAACTGTGAAAAAGGTATGTAAAATTAACATAGACAAGGGACCAGTGAACTGTGAAAAAAGTATGTAAATATTCATATAAAAAATTTCATATCTAGTTACATTTAAAATTTTACTTTGATGTATGGCAATCAATTTTACCATTATCTCTATCATTTTCAAGAAATTTTAGGATGATTTTTTGTTTGAACATCATCTTTGTCTGTTCTTAAGTATTTGTCTGTTCTTAAGTCTTTATCTGTTCTTAAGTGTTAAAATTTGTCTGTTCTTAAGTCTTTGTCTGTTCTTAAGTCTTTGTTTGTTCTTAAGTCTTTATCTGTTCTTAAGTCTTTGTATTACATTTTGGTGATGTAGTTAAGAAGAAGTAAATTGTTTGTTACAAATTTGTTGTTGATTAGCTGCAATCTTATATTTCCTTCATATGGGGATGTTTCTTAATGCCGACAAAGTGATTACTATATTTGCCAATGCTACACACTGAGTTATGGATCCATATAATCCAAAATTGTAGTCAAGTTTTTTTTCGTCCTAACTAACTAACCGTTACTAAAAGGCAGTAACACGAACTGCACTTTCGTCCTGTTTTAAATTCGCCAAGTCTCATTATGATTCTATTCAACGAATATTACATTTCTGCGTTTGCACAGCTCTGAATTCAGACTCTGATGATGATCTGAGCGAAAATGGCGAAAATAAAAACGGGGGCAAAGATTTCCCTGTTTACTGTATATGGATCTTAAACATCCCTTTTAGACACAGCTACTGCGACTAAATAAAGCCTTATATTTTTTTACCACAAAAAGAATAGCTTTTTGGTCACTTAAATTTTAATCATATTCGTTAATTACTTTGGCTTTAGTCCGTATGAAATCCCTTCGGCCATAAAATCAGGGTTATTAAGATGTTTTGTGAAAAGGATTAATCTCTGTAAGAAGACTTTTATGTCATTGATAGCTGATCACATTTCTTTTTACAGTCACATCGATCTGTCAGCTCCGGCGATCACAAGAAAAACAAAGGGAGATAACACAGAGTGTCAGTAATCTCAAAATACAAGATTTGATTGTGATATCTCAATGTTCAGATGAGGGCGAATTTTTTCCACAACAGTGTGATGACGAACGAGGCCTTTGCTGGTGTGTTGATGGACTCGGCAATGTACAAGGACCTATTAGAAAAGTGCAAAGCTCCACAGAAAATCTGAACTGCAGTATGTTTTTTGTTTTTATTGCTTTATGCCACACTCAACAATCTCAGCCAGGAGTGCAGAGCCTAGGCAAAAGTTGTAGCCCTTCACCGGCGTACGGTGACATCTCCATATGAGTGAAATATTCTTGTGTATTTTCATCTATTTTAAAAAAAAGATCATCATATTTGGTGAGGAATCCGGTATGTGCTGATATGTAATTTGAAAGAGGACTTCATAAGGACAGGAAGTTCAGCCATGCCTCCACTTAGACTAGGCAATTTTTAAAAAATTGACATTCGAGTGTAATGGCAAGCTCTCTACTGCGGTATATATGATTAATACGTTGTTTTCTGGGATTCCATCTGATCTCACAATTTTTATGTGACTTTTATCACCACGTAACACAATTTAGGGCAGAGATTCCATACAGGGATATTTCTCAAAATTATTTGTTTTTCTGCAGTCTTAAGAACATTCTGAAGAATGGACATTTTGTAATTAGAGTTTTCGATTATTAGTTCCCTTCTTGGCAAATGCTTGCCCTAAATTCTAATTCGCTGTCGCATGATTGCACAATGTATTCTCCCCTTGACTGTGAAGATTTCCTGCATCCCAGAAACGAAGTACTAAAGTTAAAAGAGTTTGAAATATAAAAAATATAAATTTCTAAACCTACTTGATTTTCTTTTGCTTAATGCTTAACATAAGAGTTCAATTCATTTATATGAAGATATCACTGAATGTCTTTCAGGGATCTACTTGGCCTTTCGATCTTGACCTTTGTGTGAAAGTAATTTACAACAGATGTCGATACTGTTTTGTAGTATTTAAGTATAACTCGCCATTCTTTTACAGGACGTAACAATACAGTCTCGGCCGTTGTGGCTTTCTCGTTCGACGTCGATTACGACACCGTTGTCCTTGGAAGAGAAGAAAACTTTAAAAGGTGAGACATGATTGACGTTTGCTTTTAGTAGGCTAACCTAGCTACACTCAACAATGAAAATAGCAAAGTGGGGAACATCAAATTTCTGGTGATAATGAATAAAATCTCACAGTCCCATGTGTTTACCTTCAATGTGTGTAAAACCTGAAATAATGAAATACATGTACTGATATAGCTTAGTTAATTTACCGATTGGAGGCATATGTTTTAAGCATGCAAAGTTGACGGTATTTTACAAATTGCAATTTTAGTCCTCTATCAGCAAGCCGGCATAGACTTAAAGTTTCTTCTCTGTCTGTTTTTCACCAAGTTTTTTTACTGAATATTTTAGTTGCGTATTAACGATATTGATATTGTTCTTGTTTTTTTTTTATGTGAGTTCAAATCTCTTGACTGAAATGGCTGGTTTTTCCTTTCCCCCAGGGGAAACAGTCAAAACTGTGATCCCTTCTTACAGTAATTGTTGGCACCTTAAAGAACCCTTGCTGGTCAATGGCCGAAAATGTTGAACAGAGTTTAAATTTTGTTACCTTTCACAGGTATTAGCTGATGTTGCCATTAAAAATGAAAGATACTTAAGTGGAATGTTTAAGGTACACTTGGACTCATTTAGCAAAAAAATTTGTCGTACTTGAGGTAATGACGGAATCATGTACAAATGGATATAATCAAGCGATTTACACATTAAAATTAATCAAATCAACATTTAAATGTCCGTGCTGGACATGTTTTGTCCGCGTAATTCGCCCAACTTATAGGCAGCGGCCACGTTTGTTAAAATTGTGGGAAATTAATACAAACCGTAATCGTGAATTTTTTATTTTCTAAACTACGATATTTATATATTGCGTGCCTATATTTTTTCGTATTTGATCAGCTACATCCTCTAATTATATGCTGGTACAAATGTGATATTTCATTTGTTTAATTCTAGGAAGATGAAAAATGAATCCAAATGTATCTTTTAGCAGCTATACAAAAAATGTTATGAAATTTATGGACTGGTTTATAAAAGGATCATTTATTGATGGTTCACAGGAAGCAGTATTTTTTAGAGTTATTTCCCTTCAGGAGCCATATGCTGTGGTAGCTTGTATATTTTCCTGCATTAATCAGCCATTAAATTAAATGAATTTTTTTTTTTTAATTAGTTTTAAAAACTTGTTTGGAGGGCTGGGGTTAAATATTTATATCAGGTCTTCATAAATCTTAGCAACTAAACTTATGAAAATTATCGTGTTTTTTTCCCTTAACTACTATGTAATCGAATTTGGTTTCTTAAAGAAGAAAAGTTTCTGTGTCAACACACAACTTGGCCGCAAAAGGGGAATAACTCTTGGAAAACAATGCTTATGGAAACCCATCAATTTGATATTTTACTATTCTAAAAATTCATATTATAAATTGATGTCTCTTCTTATTTCAGGGTGGTTTCGGAAAAGCTGATGAATATTTCACCGGAGCTTTACGATTTCATAAAGTCTATCAAGGTAATAAAATTCTGCATTTAAACTAAATTCACAAAATTTTTGACTGAAATGTATATTCATCTTGTAAATGTGATAGAGTTGCAAATTTTTTCGGAAATCAGGTAATTTCTTATGGTACCATAAGAGCTTCAGTTTCCAGTAGCCATTGAAAAGGATCACTAACAATATGCATTAATTCTTTCTCAAATTTTTTTCCTTTTCGATTACTCAGATTGGGCTAATGTTTTTTTTAAAATGGCGCTATGCTCGTACCCCCATCAAACAATATACCTCAAGAGAACTTGGAATGTTCCAAATATGTTCCTAAGACAAATGTCAGAGGGTGTGTGAGTAGTATGTTGTTAGCACACTTGCTTCTCACCAATGCGCCCTAGGTTCGAGCCTTGGCCAGGGAAGTATGTGAGATGGTATGCTAGTGGCCAACTCAGACACGTGGGTATTCTCCCGGCACTCCAGTTTCCTCCCACAGCAAGGACTCCCGCACACCAACATCAGAGCCAACGAGAGACATTAATATAAGTTATGAAAACTTGTTTGTTACTCATCATGAATTAAATAAAGTTTAAATTTAAGATACATGTATTTCATAATTCAGCACAAAATTTATAATTTTGGATACAAAGTCGACTGATGAAATTTGTCTGCCTAGGAATTTCACAACTTTGCTTTAATTACCAACAAAATGAGCTGATATCTTCTTTAACAGTGTCCTTATACATGTACATGTACATGTATGTGTACATTTTGTAATGATAGTATAAGTATAGTATACACAAATGTACATCCTGACATTAGCTATACCAATATTGTACATCCTTGAATTAGAGGTTACCAATTATAATTGT
>JACSZP010048375.1:0-12198 GCA_016161895.1 Pinna nobilis | reverse complement strand
TATATCTGATATATAGTTTAATAATATCATTTTTCACAGAAGCATATCAGGATAAAACGACCCTAGGTTTATTTCGCCTAAGAGCTTATTAATATTTACTTCTTCAGTAGTAGCTCTCGACAGTCATCAAATGGAACTATCTTATGTACCACGTGATACTCCATACGTTCTGTGCGAGACCTGAATCTCTAATGGCGAAGGAACCCAACTCTACGTAATCTTCCCACTGCGATGACGTCTTCTATCTTAGTTGCAACAATAAAAGAAGCCACATTACTATACAGACGTTACGGTATCACGTGGTACATGAATTAGTCCCGTTATCTGTGAATGCTATGGACTTACCGTTATTACATGTGTCGCCATAGTAACCAGCATAACATGTACACGAGCCAGGAGAGGTGCATCGACCGTTATAACATCCACTTGAACATATCGCTGCAATATAAAACATGTTTAGGTCAGACTCGACTAAATGGTTTCTCATATGCAACAATGTTAACGTTTGGTCAAATATGTTTCCGACGTTCCTACGCATATAAACACTGTAACCAGATGGCTTAAATCTAGGGAATACTTTAACCAGATGGCTTAAGGTAGTTAGGGACACCTGGTCATTTTTAGGCAAAATTTTTTGTCAATAGAATTTATTTATATTTCAAGCAGTTATAGAACAACATATCCTCTTTCTATCGAAGAAAATATAGAGAGGCTGTAGTGCTGATTCTCGAGATATTCTTAAGCAAGAGTTACCTCCCCTTGTATTGCCCAAATGACTGATACATTTCCTTTTAATGTCTCTTGTGGAATGTTAGCAAGCTAGATGTGAGAAAAACAATATCCATGTTATAAATATGTGCATAAGAAAGGAACTCATGGTAAAATTTAGAATATTCATTACAATTTATTTTCTTGGCATCTATGTGAAGAACAAAATTTTGCTCAAATTAGCAATTTTCCATCATAAAAATCTGTAATTTTTTCAAATTTTTAAAGAAAAATTGTCATTAAATCTCCTTCATTTTTTTTTTTTTTGTCAAAATGTAGCAGTACACATCTCCTCACTTGAGGAAAAAAATTGGCAAAACTGTAGTTTTCGTTTTAGAGAAAATGTACAGTATGTGTGCTGATACAGCGATCCTGCCGAACCCTTATCAAGTATGGTTTACAACTTTATTTTTATTGTTCATTTCCACAGGAGTAAATGTTTGGGTGCTGTAGCATGTGCTTTGAAGTCAAACTATGTTTTGGCATCTATTAACCTTTTACAGTGACATTCTACCAGAATAAACCGTACTTTTTACCCCGTGACTTCGCTGATTTATCAGAGGTCTTAGGCAGAACAGTATGAGTTACCTCCCCTTCCTCTTATTGAGTAATCATAATTTTATATTATATCATTTTTAGATTGTCCTCTTTTGATGAAACTATCATGAAAACTGATATGAATAGTCATAAATATACATGAAATTTTACATTAAATATTTTTGTCAAAATACATACAAACGGTTGATTAATATTCTTTATATTGCATAACATAGGGCCTAACTTGCCATCAAGGGTAGCCCCCCTTGACAACCAGGCTGGTACTATTTTTTTACAGACTATCATGTATATTTAGAATCTAGGCCTATAGAGCATGTTCTTGGTGTTCAACAAAATTTATTTAAAACTAAAATCTTTCTACAATGTAAGGAGATGATGTAAACCGGTGGGCCATGTAAGCATATGTGCAATTTGCAACAATGTAGCAATTTCAGGGTTTGATGTCAGCTACATGTAAACACAGAAACTAACAAACTTTAATCTGAATTTGGACACTGAGATTGATTCAACGCAATGATCTTTGATTTCTGTGGAAGTTTCAGCACAAACGGTCATAAAACAGCAGATATATGGTCTCGAATAGTTTCTTTATTCGTTTCTGTTCGGGCTCGGCATACCCAATTACACGTTCCGATTCTGACTAAGTACACTTCCTGTCCCTAACCTTCAGTCCTTAAGTCTAGGGAATGCTATAACCATGACCTAGTTGCACAATAGTTTAATTCATAGTTAAATTTAACTATGAACTTATCGATGGTTAGATTTAATTCTGCAATGACTTTAAAATAAAACTGTTATTAATAAATTCGTAATTAACGACATTTAACTAAACAACCCTGCAGTAGCGTTCAATTATGTAGTTTGCAAATTACAAGCTAGAATTTCTACTTCTAGTTTATGGCTAACTACTAGTTAATTTAACAATGCATTGTACAACTGAGTCCAGATGGCCTAAGTCTAGGGAATGCTACAACCAG
Organism: Pinna nobilis; assembly: GCA_016161895.1. Lineage (NCBI taxonomy): Eukaryota > Metazoa > Mollusca > Bivalvia > Pterioida > Pinnidae > Pinna > Pinna nobilis. Next base: position 9,895 of record JACSZP010048375.1, on the reverse strand, counting down.
GTTGCTTAAGTCTAAGGAATACTATAACCAGATGGCTTAAGTCTAGGGAATACTTTGACCAGATGGCTTAAGTCTAGGGAATGCTTTAACCAGATGACTTAAGTCTAGGGAATGCTATAACCAGGCGGCCTAAGTGAAGCGGATGCTATAATCAGGTGGTTTGAATCTAGGGGAAGCTAACGTTAGGTGACTTAAGTCTAGGGGATGCTATAACTAAACTGCTTAAGTCTAGGAGTTATACCCCGGTAGCTTAAGTTTATGGGATGCTATAACCAGGCGGTTTAAGTCTAGAGGGATGCTATAATCAGATGGTTTAATGTAGGCATGCTATTACCAGGTGGCTTAAATCTAGGGGATGTTATAACCATTTAGCCTAAGCATTACCCTTCTAATCAAGACTTGCACCTGTTGGCAAATGTAAAACACTCGGTCCGACTACAAAACTGTCACTTGAATTTCAGTAATAACACGACAATGACTAAGAATCGTACATATTTAAAGAGCTCTCTTGTTTGCTTCCAAATCAGTAAATAACAAGTGAAATATTGAGATTGAATGGTAGAGAATGATAAGCAAGCTCTAGTAGAGGTTGAATGTTAGTCACAATAAGCAGACTCTGATGGAGTGTAAGTCACTATGTGTAAAGGAGTCTTTGATAGATGTTGTATGTTAGTCGCAATATGATATGCAGGCTCTGATAGAGGTTATATGATAGTCATAGTGTGATAAGAACCCTATGGTAAAGGTTAAATGTTAGTCACAGTGTGATTGACAGGCTCTGATAGAGGTTATATGATAGTCATAGTGTGATAAGAACCCTATGGTAAAGGTTAAATGTTAGTCACAGTGTGATTGACAGGCTCTGATAGAGGTTATATGATAGTAATAGTGTGATAAGAAGCCTATGGTAAAGGTTAAATGTTAGTTACAGTGAGATATACAGGCCACGGTACAGGTTATAGGTAAGTCACAGTCTGATGAAAGGCGTTGGCAAAGGTTAAATGTTAGTCATAGTGTGTTAAGCAGGCTCTGGCAAAGGTTGAATGCTAGTTACATTGTGTTTAACAAGCTCTGGTAGAGATTGAATGTTAGTCAGTGTGATAAGGAAGCTCTAGTATACGTTGAATGTAAGTCTAAATGTGATTAGCAAGCTCCGATAAAGCTGGGATGTAAGTCACAATATGATAAGCAGACTATGGTGGAGTTAAAATGTTATTAACAATGTAGTAGACAAGCTTTGATAGATGTTGAATGTTAGCCACAGTATGATAAGCAAGCTCCGATAGAGGCTATATGATAGTCATGTGTGATACTCAGGCTTTGGCAAAGGTTGATATGTTAGTCACAATCTGATAAGCAGGCTCTGGCAGAGGTTCAATGTTAGTCATAGTGTCTTAAGCATGCTCTGGGATAGATTAAATGTTAGTCATAGTGTGAAAAGCAGGATCTGGCAGAGGTTGAATGTTAGTCACATTGTGATAAGCAGGCCACGATAGAGGTTAAATAATAGTTACAATGTGATTAACAGGTTCTGGTATGAGTTGAATGTTAGTCTGTGTGATAAGCAAGCTCTGATAGAGGTTAAATGTTAGTCACAATATTATGATCACCAGACTACGGTGGAGTTGAAATGTGAGTCACTCTGTAACAAGCAAGGTTTGATAAATGTGGAATCTTTATCACAGTATGATAAGCAAGCTCTGGTAGATGTTGAATGTTAGTCATAGTGTGGTAAACAGGCTCTGGCATAGTTTGGATGTAAGTGTAAGTGTGATAAGCTGGCTCTCACAGAGTTTAAATTCTAGTGACAGTCTGATTAACAGGCTCTGGCAGATGTTATATGTGATAATGAGGCTGTAGAGATCAAATGTTAGTCATAGTGTGATTAGTCCTAACAACAGCTGAATCACAGTACAGGTGATGTACCGCGTATCAGGTATATATTCTTGCAAAAAAAATGTAGAAAGACAAGATCGTTTGAATCAGAAATCGTGTAAACTCACGAGTTGAGCATGTATTTCCTGACTGGCTCCAACCAGGGCAACAGTAATATGTCCTACTATAGACACAGACCCATATGTATCTCCAAACACAACAACTGAAACGAAAGATGAACAAAGTTGAATTCTTTTTTAAGACGATCAAAAGCAACTTCATCGTAATTAAACCTTTTATTCAAATGCTGTTGTGTTAACGTTGCTTCTCCGTTAAGTGGAGAGGTAAATCCAGTTAATCCATTTTCGGGGATAACTTTTGCATCCTAATAGATTATACGTCCATGTATGTATGTATGGATGGATGGATGGATGGATGGATGTATGTATGTATTTACAGTACGATACCTAAATCTTCGAATGACCAAATACAAAATTTTTAAGGACAAGACAGTAGTTTATATTAGTATCATATATGCTTTTTTCATACTTACCCAAGCCAAGTGTTGTATGCGCATGTGCGTCGATATACGTATGTCACAGTAGTGCGTGAGCAAACATTTCTGAAATATTATGAAAAACTAACTAAGAAAATGAAGACATGCTTTTGATGTATGAGTCAGGATCCAAAATATCTCATAAAGTAAAAGTATGTAAGAGTTTGGATTCTTAGAAAGATATCATAGAATAAAAGTATTTAAGGGTCATGGTTCTCACAAAGATATCATAAAGCATAGTAATGTAAAGGTCGGGATTCTCACAAAGATTTCATTTTGTATTGTAATATTAGGATCATGGTTCTCGCGAAGATCTCAGGAAGTATAGTAATGTAAGGCTCAGAGTTATCCAGCTATTTTCATACTGTCTCTGGAAAAAAGTTTTCCTATAATGAATGTTCATGATTGATAGCTCTTTTTAGAAAGAAAGGAATTGGCCAAAGTTGTCTCAACAGTGGTAAGTAACAAAAAGTAGCTCACTATCGTAAAACTAATCCTAAATGGGATGGGATGGGGGTTTGAAGACTTCGAGATTTTTCTTTCTAGGGTATTTTTAAAATACATGGCCCCCAAACCAAACCCCTAAAGAAAAGGATAGAAAAGGGATGGGAAGAGAGGTGAAGGTTTCAAGATTTCTTTTTCTTGGGATATTTTTGAAATGCAAAGCCCCAACCACCCCCTCCCCCCAAAAAAGAGGATAGAAAAGGGATGGCAAGTGGTTTTATTTCATTCAAGTAATTTCCCTTCCTTAAGACAATCTGTTTACACGGTAACACCGCAAACATGGGCGGATCTAGAAATTTTTAAATGGGGGGGGGGGGTGAAGACCTCGAGTTATTATTCCTAGGAGTATTTTAGAAATGCTTTGCCACACACACCCAACACCCCTGAGAAAAAAGTTATAAGGGGGAGTTGTGTTGATTGCCTCAAAGAAGTTTCCTTTTTAAGACCACGTACACGTTAACACTTGAAGTGAATGCATCCATGTAGAGGCCTTTTTGATCCGAACAATTTACAGGCATGATTATTGGCCAGCGAAGCGATTGAGAAATAAAACAAATATATAAACTTAAAGATATGAAATAAGGCGATTAACGATTTGGTGAGCAAAGCAACCTCAATCCACCTGGATATCATGATACGCCTGTTTATACAATGGACATGTAGCTAAAGACACGAAGATAATATTGTGTGAGACTGTACATACTTTCTTGTAAGCCTCTACATATGAATGTTACAGAAGCGGAGATACCATTGTGTGAGTCTGTACATACTATCTTGTAAGCCTCTTCATATGAATGTTACAGAAGCGGAGATACAATTGTGTGAGTCTGTACCCACTATCTTGTAAGCCTCTACATTTGAATGTTACAGAAGCGGAGATACTCATATGTGAGTCTGCAAATACTATCTTGTAAGCCTCTAAATATGACTGTTACAGAAGCGGAGAGACTATTGTGCGAGTCTGTACATACTTTCTTGTAAGCCTCTACATATGAATGTTACAGAAGCGGAGATACCATTGTGTGAGTATGTACATACTTTCTTCTTGTAAGCCTCTACATATGAATGTTGCAAAGGTGGAGATACTTTTGTGTGAGACTGTACATACTATCTTCTAAGCCTCTACATATGAATGTTACAGAAGCGGAGATACAATTGTGTGAGACTGTACATACTATCTTGTAAGCCTCTACATATGAATGTTACAGAAGCGGAGGTCCTATTGTTTGTGTCTGTACATACTTTCTTATAAGCCTCTATATATGAATGTTACAGAAGCGGAGATACCATTGTGTGAGTCTGTACATACTATCTTGTAAGCCTCTTCATATGAATGTTACGAAGCGGAGATAGTATTGTGTGAGTCTGTACATACTATTTTGTTAGCCTCTACATATGAATGTTACAGAAGCGGAGATACTATTGTGTGAGACTGTGCATACTGTTGTGTAAGCCTCTACATAAATGTTGGCTACAGATATGGAGATACTATTGTGTGAGCCTGTACATGAACATATATGAATGTTACAGACACGGAGATACCATTGTGTGAGACTGAACATACTACATGTGTATTGTGTAGGCCTCTACAAAAGTGTAGGCCACAGACATGGAGATACTATTGTGTGAGCCTGCACATGTACATATATGAATGTGACAGATTTGGAGATACTATAATGTAACCTGTACAAGTACATATGTCAATATATGAATGTTACAGACACGGAAATACCATTGTGTGAGACTGTATATACTATTGTGTAAGCCTCTACATAAATGTAGGCCACAGACATGGAGAAACTATTGTGTAAGCCTGAACATGTAAATATATGGTGGTTACAGACATGGAGATACTATAATTTAACCTGTACATGTACATATATGAGTTTTACAGACACGGAGATACTATTGTGTGAGTACATATATGAATGTTACAGACTTAGGGATGATACTATAATGTAACCTGTACATGTACATATGTACATATATGAATGTTATTTTTTTTACAGACATGGATATACTATTGTGTCACACTGTGCATACTATTGGGCAAAGCCTTTACATAAATGTAGGCTACAGACTTGGAAATACTATTGTTTGAGACTGTACACACTATTATGTTAGCCTGTACATACATGAAGGTTACAGACGCAGAGAAACTACTGATACATTTGGGCGAGTCTGTACTTAAAAGTTGTAAGTAGGTATTTCGCAGGAGACTAGGATTGTCTTTTCACGGAAATCAGATCAGAGTGTGTAAGTACTTCCTTATTTATGTCTGTGTCGTACATGTGTAATGTCCAAGTACTTTGTTTCTCTATCTCTGGATTTGCTAACAAGTAATAGCTAGCGACAAAAATAACTTAATGTAAATTTCTTTACATAACTGTAAACCCCAGCAAATACATATCAACCCCGTCCCATCCGCCTGGGCCTCGCTGTGCCCAGTACAACCCAAGCACACCACAAATCCACACCAGATCACCCACCATGGTGCTTAGTAAAACCCCAGCACAACACACTGTGACACATCCACCCCATCCCATCCGCCGCGATCTTCTTATTCACAGTAAAGCCCCGTCATACCACACATTCACCCCATCCCATCCGCTGGGGCCTCATTGTGTTCAGTTAAACCCCAGTACCCTACACATCCATCTGAGACCAAACGCCTTAGTCGTAATTTACTCAGTAAAACCCAAGCACACCACTCATCCACCATCGACTGCGACCTCATTGTGCTTAACAAAACCCACACATCCATCCGAGACCATCCACCTTGACCTTAATGTGCTCAGTAAAACCCAAGAACACCACACATCCACCCTATACCCTCCGCCCCGGCCTCATTGTGCTTAATAAAACACCAGCACAACATACATCCATCCCATACCATCCGCCTGGGCCTCATTGTGTTCAGTAAAACCCCAGCACACCATACATTCATCCCCATCCCATCCGCCTTGGTCTCATTTTCAGCACTATATCGGCGACATTAACCCGATCCCATCTGCCTCCGTACCATTTCAGAACTCTTTCAGCGATTAACAATTAACGATTGAACCAACCTGGGTCAAAGACAAAGTAGGCCATCGTACTCTATTTGTCATAAAAATCACTTCTTATTTCATTATCGTAACTCTCTATTTAAACTTTGAATCTTTTAATGAAGAGATGTACTCCAAAATGTATTTTGTAGTTCTTGTTCAAAATATGTGCGTGATCATAAGTTCAAGAAAAAGACTACTTTAGTAATATGAGCATTTGGGGTACTCGAAACTGAAGCTCTTTTGTTAATTGAGGTATATTAGGATACTGTGTTACAAATTGTTGGTGTTTCAGACCAAATTTTCCCCATAGTCATTTTTCCTCGGGAAAATGGCTATAAAGTCATCTTTCCCTAAAAACAGAGCTTTATAGCAATCTTTTCAATGGAAAATGGCTGTTTCCCCTTAATTTTGTTTCTATCGTCATTTACCTCCCCTCATAGAGTCATTTTCCCTTATAGTCATTATTAATTGAAATATAATGATCAGAAACTAGAAAAGTTTTTTTTTAAAACCGTTTGGAAATTTGAAAGCTACATAAAGTAATTTAGGACTTAGGTCATAGAACATAATTTATCTGAAAGCTTATATAAAATGCGTAAATCGTATCGCAAGGCTGTTATCTGATACTTATAGTATTGTAAGGCTGAGGTTTTTTCTGAAGGTTATACATGTATTTCATTAGCAATTTTCTGCAAAAGAGAAAAACGTATTACAATAAATGTAGTATTTAAACCAAAATTTGGCAAAATTGTTTTCGAGGCTGTATTACAAGTCAAACGTTCATACTTTTGATTTTATTTCAGTTTGAATTAGCAAAAGTTGTATCTTTCGTCTAACCAATGGTTTTCGAAGTCCGCACCCAAGAAATACATAGATTTTTTTACGAATCATAATGTTTCTATGGGGTTTTAAATTATTTTAAACGAACATATCATTTAGTATACATATCAAGTAATTCAACTTTGTCTCAGGAATAGACCAGTATTTCGAATTGAAATATCGATGAAAGTATTAGAAAAAGAACCTCATTGTTTCTTTTCAATTTAATTTTTTTTTTCAATTTCGCATATACATATTTGTGCGTAGTAATTTAAATCTGTTTTTGAATAAACTTGTAAACTGCGCCAATGCACATTTTGCACATATACATTTACATCAAAACAGATCTCTGGCTATATACCGCTTATACTTTTTAAGACGAACACTTACAATGCCAATCTAACAGCAGTCTAAATTCTTTTGCTATTAGGAAAACACATTTCCAGAATTTTATTTTAATCTCTACAATTGGGAATTTAGGGCTTGAATTTTTGGGTAAAGGAGGATTTGCCATTGGGAAAACAGCTCATTAGCGGTGATAATGACGTATCTCTCAACCTTCGTTTAGATTCCGGTGATTATATGTGGGGAAATTTATCATTCTATTTTTCCCCGCAGTAGACCAATCGCCTGTTAGATCTATACACTACAACATCCCTTACTCAGCTTACTGGTCATATCAGACATACCTCCATACCTTATCATTGGTTTATATTTACAACATTAACGATTGGACATTCAGAACCTCATATGCCAATTGTAATTTGTCGGATCTTTATGTCAAATGGCTGTCCTCTAAATTGTACCCGAAAGTTTACATTAATAAAGCATAAACCAGAATTGTACAACCTGTAAAGTAAATCACAAACTAGTTCAAGATATCAATGGTCAAACATTCAAAATGTTTCAGTCTCATAACGGTTGTTAGACCGATCTTTACACACGATTTTGACAACGTACCTGATCAAGACATAGGGCTCACGGCGGATGTGACCGGTCAACAGGGGACACTTACTGGGTCCGTGTTTGTCCAACTCCTCATTTTGCAATTTTTGTAGGAATTAAGAGATCAATTACTGTTCATTACCTTTGCCTTTTTATATATACATGTACTAATACTAACAACATATACTAATAGTAATACACGGAACTAATGCGATCATTTGAAGTGTTAGATACATTTTGACATATTCTAGCTTATCTCCATTACAATGCCAGTTTCTGTAATCATTTTAAAATATATTTAGACATACTTTCATCAAGCTAAGATACATAGTATATCTGGGAACAAGAACATAGAATATTCTGATGACGAGGAAAGCACTAACTGTGTTGATCTATAGATCTAAAGGTAATTGTTGATATTTCCGGGGGAGGGATTAAACCATGAACAAGGAAGGGCCTTCCACCGCCATAGTTGCGTGGTCAGGAAAACTTCGCTTTAGACCAAAAAGGATCGTTATATTGGGTCACTAGTGATTACTAGTGAATAATTAAATGAAATATTATGAATATATAAGAACGACGAATAACCCAATATTTACGACTTCGGGACAATAAAATCCAAATTAGAACATCAATATACCCCTTGTTCCTTTCTCCGTAGAAAAGGGGGTATACGGACGGTCGAAATGTAGTTGCAAAAACAGCCAGGTTAAACTTTGGTCATTAACAGAAAAGACATATGGTTAAAACTAAGGAGCAATAATCTACAAAGATTGGTTAATACTTTATATGTAAGAGAGAGAGAGTGAGAAGGAGAGAGAGAAATTGAATCATCACTTGTTTTAAGCATGCATTAATCACATCCATGGAATATCACACAAGGATGTCGGCAACACTCCGATAAAATCTGAATGTTTTTTGTTTTTTTTGCATTCATTATTCTCCCAAAGGCAACTTATGTTTATATGCAATCGATTGTTTTCACTTTACGTCACTTTTCATGTTTAGATAACATCTACAGGATCTGGTGACAAATATTGTATTTGAAATTTGAATGAAGATACATGTATAAAAGTACATATTTAAAACAGACGGCTTTGAGACATATAACTTAGTTCCTTAAATACAAAGAAAATATTTTGGTGTTCTTTTTATTTCTATTAAATTAAATTTCATAATCGATGACTTTGTTTTAATTTTTGATACAAAAAATTTAAAAAAAAGGAATGAAAGAGAAGCTTTACTTACGGGCCTGTTAGCGCATCCACTTGAAGAAAAGGAACAGAGGCCAACAGAGTGATCCTCAGTATCCAGCTTACAGTAGCAGCCATAACGCTTACAATGATGACACTAGTGTTGCGCTGCAGCCTTTTTAATTTTCAATACGGAAGGAATACGCGAAGGGCGGCGGATATGATCAACCAAGGTTTACATTGGTGTTACAGTTATGAAATGTTATACAAATACTACAATCATCGAAATGTGTTTAGAGGTCACTTTTATTGAGGTTTATGATAATTGGTCAAGTAGACATTCAAGCAAACAGTTTTTGTGAAGGTTACTTGATTAAAATGAATCAATGAATTGATGAACTGGACTTTTTACTTATAAGCTGGTAGATCCGTATGGTTTAGGGAATGATAAATAAAAGACAATACCTGGCTGCAAAGAAAATACAATACTTACAGCTTTGTAAGCCTTACAGTAGGCTTACAGTGTACTAGCCACATGGTAGACGTAAAACTATAGATAAAAAAGTGGAGACCAATTTTGAAAATGAGTTAACAGACGCTCAAACCTGGCAGCCCCGTAAATAGGTTACCATCACTAAGGCATCGTAACCTCTACCAGAGCCTTTTGACTACACTATGACTAACATTTAATCTCCACCAGAGCCTGCTGGTCACAAGGTGACTGACTAACAGTAATCCCCTACCAGAGCCTGCATATCACACTGCGACTGACATTTAACAAGGGCCAGAGCCTGCTGATCGCACTGCGACTGACATTTAACAAGTGCCAGAGCCTGCTGATCGCACTGCGTTCAATGTTTACCAGAGCCTACTTATCACACTGCGACTGACATTTAACAAGTGTCAGAGCCTGCTGATCGCACTGCGTTCAATGTTTACCAGAGCCTACTTAT
>JACSZP010048374.1:0-15030 GCA_016161895.1 Pinna nobilis | reverse complement strand
TTTATATATATATATATATTTGTTCGATATATTCTATTTAAACATCACAATTAGATACATTAACATAAAGCGTGGATGCATAAATGACAAAATTCAGAAAAACACTTTAATTATCAATTCACAGGAACAGCCCTTCCTTGTCAATTTATAAGCAGTCAATTTTTATAGCAAATTGCACGGTAAAATGGATATTTAAGCTCACCATAAATGTCATTCATCCTTGGTTCTGTAAGAATAGCATACTTGGTATCTCCGATAGAAAATCCCTCTCCCTTAACGCCGACTAATGCATTTGCAACTCCTAGTACTGTTTGTGCAGTAATATCGTCCGCAAATATTACATCGAAATTAACTCTTGTGCTTCCGGTGCTAAAAATGATATTATAAAGAGAGGTTTACAATCACCCGCAACACTATTTACAAAGAAATGGCACGGGTACGTTTTCTGTAGAGGAAATGTAGTAGAGTCCAAAATATTTGACAGGGTATATCTAAAATATTCTCAATGAGATTTAAGTCCGTTGTAAGAAAATGAACATGACTGTTCGTTTTGGACACCCAAAAATTTGAATCCCTGCAATACTAGACTGTACAATTTGTTTGCTGGAACCTTTTCAGTTATTGATGTTGGAACTATCGGAGGTCCTGCCATTCAAGTCTGAAGGACAGGGTGGGCTTCTTACTCTTTATCACGTTTGCTACCAGTGACAATGCCCATACAGATGCCAATACATGAATTCTAATTACAATGTATTTTAGGCAGAAAAATGAAAAAAAATATGAATTAATATTGAATACCTTTTCTAGGATTGGCTCAAAAGGTATGATTTGAAATTTGTTTTTGGTTATCCACTACCAAATAAAAGGAAAAAATATCTAATCTACAGGGACTTATAACAAAATCTTCTTTAATTGAAGAACTTATAAAGTCTTAGAGAATGAAAAATCAAAGGTAACAAGCAGTGATCGGTCTCAGAATTCCTATGAGGAACGTAAAAGAAGGCGAATCAACTTTCTTTGATGCATGAAATCAACATACCAAGTAACGCATTTTGAATAATTCATTATTGTATAAGTTTTTTTAAATTTTTTTTTTATAAATTAAAGTTCATCTAAAACAACGGGATTTCGACAAAGACATAATGCACGAATATCTAGTAATACATGCATATATATTACGAAATCAACACTTACTCGAAGCTGGTAACAACGGCTCCCTGAAAGCCTGTGACGTTATTAAATAGCGGAGAGAGCTGCAAGATAGATAAACAATTGTGATTTATTAAGTATGTGGGGAAGATTATTTGATTGAATTAAAATTTCTTTATTGTATCGCTTATTGATTAAAAACAATTTTATCATTAGACAAATAATCTTGGTCGAGTGTCATTTCTTTTGCCGGAGGTAGTTTTTGTTTTGCAGCGGATGCGGATTGAGTTGCTAAGTATTTTCTCTGGAAATTTATTGTTTCATTTTTACTCGGTTTTCATTAATTTATTTTGACTCTATATTGACTAATTATATCGTTTAATCCTGTCCAAATTGTAAATATATACTTTGTTCTATGAATATAACTTATACCGGCTTGTATTGAAGAGAGAGAGTATCTGTTAATAGGTTTTACTGCTTAAGGTAAGTATGTTCGATTATGTTTATTTGTAATCATTTTATTACCACAGTTTATCTACTTTTCGAATGACTATTTATTGTAAATGAGAATAGATACATGTTAAAACCGTATTGTTTCATGACAACGATTCAGTAAATGTTGAATACAATTTCGGGATCTATTTTTATTTGATTCTAGATTTTCGTCTTTGTATTTTGTATATCTTTTCTATGATCATTGTACTCATGTATCTTTTTTGTTTTTATTGTAGATTAACCGTTTATGTGTACATCTGTAAATAAAATCTATAAAACGAATTGGAGCATTTACTTCACTCTGCTACAAGTATATTGTCAAGGTGTCCCTTATGGCAAGTTTACTTTCTCAGTAATGTACATGTTTTTGGTGAATATATTTTTATATTTTAAAGTTTATGTTGGGACTGACTACACCTAATATTTTTTTGCATACTTTAATGATACCTATATGCCCGAAATCATTACAGAATACTGAATTAGAATATGTGAGTCAATGAAGCATATTTTGATATTAAAAAGTTATCAGTATCGCAGAAAACAAACATAATATAAAATTGCTTCAATATAGAAATCTTTAAGTGTATGATAAGGAGATTTTTCTTACGGTCACAGTCGGCAGAACAAATAATATTAAAATAGTAATTGCCAATTTATCGAAATGTACTCGAAGGAATTTTATAAAAGTTTTACAAACATCAATTGCTGCTTTGACAATATTAAAATACCACTGAAGTTTCACGTGACATATGTAGATGTAAGCAGACATTAAAACAGATAAAATGACATGATTAGATATTATAATTTCCTGAAAAGATGAAAGAATATATAAAAAAAGATCTAATAATTTTACAAAACCTACCACAAGATTCTCGAAATCACTTTTCAAATTTTTATATTCTGCTGATGATGGATCATTCAAATGACTGGTGAAGGTAAAATTTGTCGTTATGTGCCCAACGATCGTGTTATTCAGGGCTGAAAATAAAAAACAGAAAACGTGTATCAATATCTACCTTTATTACATTAGCAAGCCTTCGATTATTTTGTTTTATGTGTCCCTGATCAAAAACATGAGTATACAGCCTCAAATGTATATACACTCTTAAATGCATAGATTTATTTTTATAAATGCATCTTTGCAACAAGTCCTACAGAAAAAAAAACTAAACAAAGGAAAAAGACCTAAATCACAAATTCATACATAAACACATGGGTACACAAGACATGAGATTTATATACAATAAAAATTATCCGGTCAACTTTTCTCATACCGTTCAAAATTTGGAATTTTTTTGTATTATTTTGTATCTATAACCTAAATGTCTTATATGAAATTTGGACTTTTGAATAACCTTAGGCACTTCTTAATTTTTGCAATTGGCTGAACTTAAAATAAAAGAAATGACTTGTCAATGTAGTATATTTACAAAGCTATCAAAACCAACAATATTTGACTTTATATTGTTACAGCTTGTTCGTTAGTGATACATACCAAGGCATGAGGAATTGTCGGTCGGATCTAACTTGAAGTCAAGTGGACAATAACACTGATACTCAGTTCCGACTAATCTACAGGCGTAGGAGCAGTTCCTTGGGACACCAGCATTCGTACACGGATCAAAGTTTGGATCTATAAAAAAAACAACACATATATTCGTAGCTATAAGAAACGAGGAAAACGTAACATTACAGAACGCACTTTGGCGCATTTTCCTATAATTGATACAAATCACTTCTTAAGATTGTTATCAAAGTAAAAAAATATGGATCATGAACTGAATCTGGGAACTACATGTCATCTTAACACATATTTCGTAATATGTAAATTTAGTCATCTTAATTATCAATGGCAAGAAATTAAACTTCTAATCATATGTGCTAACGCGGATGCTACTTCAATCTGTGTGACTAGCGAAACCAATGCCTTTAGACGGATACTAATTCAAAAACCAGAACTCAGATTTTGGAAGTAGAGCACTGCTAACACAATTTTATGTCAATAGAATTATAAATTCGAAATGCAATGAGGCCTACCTTTGATACAGCTTTTCAGGTCAGTTGCTAGATTGAAGCCTGGGTAACACGTGCACAGAAAGCTTCCCTGGGCATCCAAGCATTGTTGTTCGCAGTTGTCTGTTCCTAAGCTGCATTCATCGATATCTAACCATACATGTAAATGTGTTAGTGGATTTGCACTATATTATCATCGTCCATTTCATAACAATCTCTCTCACCATCATTATTATCATCATAACCAGCACCATAAACAACACTGACCACATGCGGTTAAATCATAAGGAAGTTTAATATCTTTAACAACAAAATACTACAAATATCTGACAATGCTTAACTAAAAGGGAATGAACCAATAAATAATATGGGTTCAAAAATTGTCAAATTACACCACCAGCATTATGACCCCAGGCAATTGATTTCATGAAATATTGGAACAGTAATCAATCAATTAATAACCTCTAATGACTTAAAAAAATAATACTAAGATATCTCAAAGGCTTTATGTATAGTATACTTGTTGGTGGTGTATACATGTATGTACATGCCTTCGGGTTCTTTCCCTCGCTTAGACAAAAAGAAAAAAAATGAAAAATGTGTCCGACTAAAATCTATATGCTAAACATGAAAGGTATTATGAAAGAAAATTAATCAGTAAATTGATTTAAAAATCATTCAGGTATGGAAGTCTGGTAATATTCCATGTATTAAGAATTATTTGTGACTCTCTCTAAAATTATTGTCGGAAGGTGATGCTTACTTTTCCATGGTACCTGATCTCAACTATATACTTTTTGAGTTCTGTGTTGTCCTATTTTTTCCAATAGACATTGCCTCATGAACACATTTTGAACAATGTACATGACGTTCATACGAAGAAATAAGAACAAGGAATGTTAACGTACTTAGGCATGTTTTGCCATCAGACTGCAGTTGATACCCGTCTCTACAAGCACATTCGTAGCTGCCCTCAGTATTAACACATCTTTGGTTACAATCAAACTGGTTGGTTGCACATTCATCGATATCTGTGAAAAGGTTGAAGTTGAAAATAATATATTCAAGTAAAAGAAAATGAAAGTATTTTCAATTCAAATTGTTTTTCTTTTTATTCATGTCATTAAAATTGTTCAATGTCTGATGTCAACTAATGAGTTTATATAGCAATATAATTTTAAAGAATTCTCTTCAACATGCAATAGTGAACAAGATTATTTTTGTATATCTAGATTTCAACTGCGTAATAATCAAGTAATTGGAGATATGGGAAATCACAATATTTCATGTTCAGAATCAAACCTATTTCAGATTGTAAAAACAAAATCATTTGAAAAAACTTAAGTTGGATGACCTGAATAAATGAGTTTGATAATTTCACACTTTACCATACCATACCCCGTATTGATATAACTTATATATAACTTATTCTTGTATTCGAAAATGTGTAACACGACGGGTGTCACGCGTGGAGCAGGAGTTGCTTGCCCTTCCGGAGAACCTGAACTCACCCCCGGTATTTAGTGGGGTTCGTGTTTCACTATCTTTAGGTATAATTGTATTTATGTATTTCTGTTTGTAATTTTGTCTCCTTTCTGTATTGGCCACGCTTTTGTCTGCCCTTCACTTATTCTATTTGGATTGTCCCTTGGTATCTTTTATTTCACCCATTTTATATAAAGAAAAGAATAGACTCACCTTCGCAAACACCTGCGTTCTCGGTATACCCGTCATTACATCTACAAATGTAGGAGCCATCTGTGTTGATACAGGTGCTGTGTACCTTGGTGTCACATGGTGCCGACACCTGGTTACACTCGTTGATGTCATCACAGTATGTCCCATTGTAACCTGCCTTACACTGACACCCGGACAAGGGGTCACAGTTGCTGGCTCCGGATCCACAATTACAGATGTTAACACAGTCTACACCCCACGTATCTGTATCAGTACAGTCTAAAAATATTTTGAAAGAAAGTTGAGACGTGTAAGTAACGGAGGACTTATTATATACTTGAGAAATGAACATAACACATCATGTATGTTTTACAATCATGACCGATAATGACAACAATATTAAATATTCACCTTCCTCCGTGAAATATCTACAATTTTGTCTAAATCATCGCAATTCGTGCATTTGCATGAAATAAACTCTTATTGCGTCTGTTATGATCTAGTATAAATTTACAAATTTATCAATAATGGTAGGATAAGAAATAATTTTCTACTGCGATTGGTATTTGTATGCATTTGATATTCTATTAAAGATTTCGCATCGTTCGTTTAGCATAAGTTTATTCTTAATACCTCCATTGCATAAAAGAGAATTATAATTCTCTTTACATTTTGTTCTTTTCTCTTCTATAGTATTTGAATTAAACACTTACTATCGCACGTTTTCCCATCAGCGTTTAGTTTTGAGCCCGCGGGACAGGAACATGTAAATCCTCCGACACTGTTTACACAAGTACCAGAGCAGTTAGCTTCTCCAGTGGCGCACTCATCAACATCTGTAAATTTTTAAAAACGATTCGTTTATAATCAATTATTTTTATCATGAAACAATTCTATACATGTCTTTCACAGAAATAGTAAGTCCTAAAAGAGAAGTTCGTGATACATTTATCGAGTTGAAATACTTCCCAAAAGGACAACATTATAGTGACGTAATAGCTAGATAACCATTGTTATTGTAGTATTTTCCCAGGCATAAAGGTCATCGAGTAGTCTGTGACCTACTCTCCCTACAGTCATGTTGGATCTTTCTTAGTTATATCTAAAGGACAGGGATAGGACAAACCATTCGTGTCCACCAATGTTCAAATCACGACCCCCATAGCCTAAAGACGAGCGTACTTGGTATCAATTGCTAGAAGAATCAGGAGGCAATATAGATGTTTGGTGACTATTGGACAAATACGGACCTCTGGTAATCTAGAAGTGTGAGCAGGTGTCACGGATGAGCCAGCATATCCTGCTGACCGGTCGCTCCCGGCGTGAGTCCTACATCTAGATCGGTCAAACAATATTTTATTCAGAGAGCTGAATTAGATTTGACAACAGGCAACGTCATATCGTCATGCTCAGTAACATATTGTATAAAGTCTTACCATTGCAGGAGACTCCATTTGTTTCATTTATCACATAGCCAGCATCACAGAAACAATATGGATGATCCGTTTCATTGACTGAGCAGCCGCCATTTTGTTTGTCACATACTTTATCTAGGTCGGAACCTAAACAGCGATTTATTGCTGCAGAAGGAAAAATGTTTTCCTTTAAAGTTTCATTTAAAAAATTCATGTAATGCTACATAAGTAGAAAAGAAAATTAAACAAAGTTTATTATTATTTTATTATCTATTTATTTCTTTATTTTGTGTGTAAATTTTCATCATGCACTTGCATGTGCCCCTAAAGCTCAAAATTAGGGTTAAAATTATCCCATAACAAAAAAAGACACACAAAAAAGAAATTTCCCGGAAATCTGAATTCAAAAGTAAATACATGTATTTAAATTTCATTTCAAAACAAATCAGTGAAAAGTCAAACATTCGTATATGCATAGATGAGGGCTGGGTAGCATAAATTTACTTAAGTCATATATATATATATATATAGAGAGAGAGAGAGAGAGAGAGAGAGAGAGAGAGAGAGAGAATTTTAGAAGGAAAATAAAATTGAAGTACTGAAGGATTTTTTTAAATCCAAGTCCTTAACCAAACTTGACTTAGATTAATGTGAGAGATAGAGGCAATATGTAGAAATATTAGAGTAAAAAACAAAATAATGTCCGTTAATGCATACTATCAAACTATTATGAAAATCATTCAATTCAAACTGGAAATGAGCTTTGTATCGAATGTGGTAAACTGTGTTCTATAGTTTGAGGTAAAATAATTTGGCTTAGATAGGTGAAGCGGTCGGTAAGGAAAGCATGCTCTACGAAATACTTACATGCCATACAGTTCCTTCTGTCGTCCTGTAGAAGGTAGCCAATTCTGCACCTACAGCTGTAGCTACCGTCGGTGTTCAGACAATAATGCTGACATTCACTTATACCTAAGGCACATTCGTCTACATCTGAATTGTTTACAGATGAAAAACAAAAAGAAAGTAAGGAAAGATAACTCATTAAGTCTTTCTGTTTATGGCCTATCAAGACATTCAATTAAAGTATATTAAAAGATTGTGGGTGTGTTGTCCTCAACTTGGTAAGAAAATAAGTCTTATTTGACAAATGTATGTTGATCGCTCCAATTGATAAATGACCTGCTTTTCATGAAGAGCAATGCCATTTATCTAACATGATAATTAAAACTTACTAAGGGGCCGCCGTGGTGTAGTGGTTAGCATGTTCGCCTTGTAATGTTGTGGGCTCGAA
Source organism: Pinna nobilis (assembly GCA_016161895.1). Lineage (NCBI taxonomy): Eukaryota > Metazoa > Mollusca > Bivalvia > Pterioida > Pinnidae > Pinna > Pinna nobilis. Next base: position 6,987 of record JACSZP010048374.1, on the reverse strand, counting down.
TCCACGCTGCGGGCGACTGACCCTTTCCTTCGGATGAAGCAGTACAACACCGAGGTCCCGTGGCACAGTAGGTGTCGGCACGTTCAAGAACCCACCCTGTTCTACGGCCATAAGTGCCGAACATAGGCAAAAATTGTCGGTCTCTTCACCAGCACACGGTTATGTTTCATTTAAAGTGAAAGATTCTTGAGTTGCACGTTAAACAACAACAATAAAACCAACCAAGCAACAAATTTACGGGGAACAAATGATAAGTGATCTTCTACTTCTATTTCTCACACAAATAAGTCAAGCATCTCATTATTTAGTGGTATCAAATACATGTACAATAGTTTAACATTAGCTTTATCGATAAAAAAGTTCGGCTCTTATTCAGTGTTTGAATATAATTTTCGTCTTTAAATAACTTTTAATGAGTAAACAGAAAATCATTAGCGGTGGATTTTGATATATAAATAAAAAGAAAGTAACATTCTTTTAAAACCGAGTGCACGTGTTGCATAAAATACTATCAGTGGATATATTTCTTCTTTAACCTTTCCATAATGTACATACATTTGATGTATAACCCCCCTGCATATATTGATATTCAAGGGGAATGGATTTTAACTTTGTAATAAACAAATTTTTCAAAATAATTAGGTATTTGTGTCATTTCAAATCAACCTGGACTTCAATATATCAAGGTTTACCATCAGTGTGTTCAACTGTAGTGAAGCCTTATTAATCCGGACACTTTTGTTCCCTAGTAAATTATCCGGGTAATTGAAGAGTACGGATTTCTGAAATGCATCTGTCAGAATAGCCAATGTAATTTCATAAATTTGTTCCCTGATAATTTCGTCCCGAAGCATCCGGATTATTGGTGTCCGTATTTATGAGTTTCGACCGTAAATAGCTTTTCTAACCTATACACGCTCCGGTGCTGTTTCTGCTATAACCACTTTTACACACACACTGGAAGCTACCAAGTGTGTTAACACAATTCTGTGAGGAGGAACAGCTGTGTGATCCTGAAGAAGCACATTCATCTATGTCTGAAAAAAGGAAAATAAAAATAAGTACAATATATTTATAAATAAATGCTTACAGCTATAGACTGGAAGTGACTGGTGTTGCAAGAAAGCCGGAGATGTCAACTCATTCCCGGTTTCTAGATAAAAACAGCCGGCTACAAATTCATAGGAAAGAGACCACCAGCCTTCTGCAAGTAAACTGGCAAACTTTCTCACCCAATTTTCTGAGGTTCCAGCGAGTTTTGAGCCGCGCTTAGAAGAGGTGAGATACTTGATAGCTGAAGCAACAACCATTCGGGGGGGGGGGGCCTTATTGCCTTAACCGGCAATAGGTGACGTCTCCATATGATTGATATATTCTTGAGTGGGACGTTAAACAACAACGCAACAACAACAACAACCATTCGGTCACTGACATCTATCCGATAATTCGTTTAAAAGAAAACGCTAGTGGCTGAGCAATATATATATATATCCCTCTAAGGCAACAATCAATGTATGAGTATTAGAAATGACCAGTGGTAACATGGGATAATTGATAAATACCTTGGCATAGATTTGTTGTCGCATTCCGTTCATATCCAGTTTGACATCGACAGCTGTAGGATCCGAGCGTGTTCACACAGGTCTCTAGAGAAGACTCGCATATTCCGGATGTAGTGTTACACTCGTTGATGTCTATTTGACAGTACTGACCTTCCCAGCCATCCTTACATATGCATCCTTTGACATTATCACAACGTACGGAATTCTGGGTGCAAGAACACGTTGTATTGCACTCGTAGCCCCAGGTAACGGAATCACAGGCTAATGAAAACAATTTTAAGAAATTACAAGAAATTTGCATCAGTACTTATCAGAAAAAATAGACAAAATAAAAAGATAGAGCAATGACATAAATGTGATTTTCTTAATGATGTTTGTGGCTTAAAATATAAAGGAGAGCTACCGTGGCTCCATAGTTAATTTTCACATTCTTTACTGGGGGTCATGGGTTCAAATAAGCGGAATGAAATTTGCTGACTTTTCTTTTCCTTCGGATGTATAAGTAAAAATCTAGATCCTGTATCACAGGTGTTTGCATGATAAAGAACCCTCACTGACCAATGGCTGAAAGTGTCGAGTATTGACCAGACTAGTCATCAGCTTATGGCGATGTCTCAATATCAGCGTAATGTTCTAGCTTTAGACATAAAGAAAAAGAAACAAAAACAATAAAAGGACATAGAAATGTTTATTATTTACCTAGACAGGATTTCTTATCACTCTGCAACTTGTATCCGATATAGCACCTGCACTCAAATCCACCGAGTGTATTATTACAGAGATGGTTGCATTGACTCCCCGTGAGACATTCGTTTTCATCTAAAACAGAAACATTGAAGAATTGTAGACAACGATAAATGATGAGTATAATATTAATGCAGCTACTAATACAGGCGATATATGCAACTCAATATCAGAGAAAAATCGTACACTTCAAAAGAGGAATGATTTATATGATTTATACATAACTATGTATTGTTTTTGCATATAACGAAGTTGCATGCACTTCAATAGGAGATGAAAAAAAAAAGAAAAAAATACGTAAAAAATAAATCAATTCTCTTTATTCTTTCTACATTATGTTACTATATGATAGATATTATTTTTTGTAATAGCTTTTATGCAGTTTAGAATATTAAGGATGTCTTAAGGCGAAATTAAGACGAGGGCTAAATTCAAATTAGGCAAAATATAGACTAGACGAAATAAAGATGTGTCGAATATTTTTTCTCTGTCGTAAAAGGGCGAACATAATCCGGTGCCAATATTTCTAGGTATTCAGTACCTACCCGAACAGGATCTCTGATCAGTGTTGAGCGTGTATCCAATATTACAGAAGCAATAAGCATGGTCCGTGCTGTTTGTTGTACACCCTTGTTCACAATTCAGAGCGTTACAATCCGCAGGCTTCGAAACTATATGAATGAAATAGTATATAAATTTCAACTTTCAAAGAGCAAAATAATATGACTAAACCTTGCGTTCAAATTGAAAATAAGGACGAGACAAACGTAGGAGGATCTAGATAGTGTTGTCTTTGACAATTGTCGAACCAAATAGCAAAGTACGTCTTTGATATGTACACATTGTGTAAAATATTTTCGCATTTATTACCTATTGTTTTATATTTCTGACTCTTTGGTATAGTTTTCCCTTTCTGGCACTTAATTCAGGTAAAAGAAAACAGTGTGATGTGTGATGTATACGAAAAGTTGCAATGATATTAATATTTACTTGGATATTACTTATCTATAACCCTTGATAAATACATTTTGAGATTTGTCCAGCTATCTATTGTATTTATCTGTCTTTCAATCGTTAAAGATAAGCATTTCTATTCATAAACAAATATCTATTGTCAATATCATTTTATCAAGAAATATTCACAATCAGGACCCAGTGGCACAATAGTTTAATTCGTGGTTAAATTCTACTGATGGTAGAATTTGTGGTTGAGGTAACTCTAAGATAAAAAATTCATCAGTTAATTTGTAATTAACTAACTACACAATTATGCAATAGCGAAAAACCGCATGATTAGCAAATTCACAAGGTAAAATTTAAATTCGTAGTTAGTGGTAATCTACAAGTACTTTTGACAATACATTGTGAAACTGGGTCCGGTTTTCTATTGCTTGATAATATTTAGAATTTTTGAAAGTCATATAATTTCAGCTTACTCAATAAGTCAGTCTTACCTTCAGTGCACGTCTTCTGATTTGTATCAATATTATAACCACTAAGACATGAACATTTAAATGATCCAGGGGTGTTCGAGCAGATCTGCTGACAGTCTGCAGTCCCTTCCTGACATTCGTCAATATCTGTAAGAAAGGAAGTAATTTACACGCATGAGAAATTTAAGTATATAACATTTTGATTGTTTTGATTACTTATTCAGTTCCTATCCTTCCGTCTATTGCTCACAACTCATACGGTGTGCAAGGGAATGTTCTAATAGATGAGAGATATATCCCCCTTGTCGCATACCTAATCCCGACCTCCCCTTTTCTCGTTTATGACCATCACCGATTGAGACATTCTTGTATTCGAAAACTTATGACACGGCGGGTTTGGAACACGACAATTAACAGTAACCAAACTAATCAGATCAGGAATATTTTACCTTTTTCAACCAAGTATGGTATTTGACTGAACTCGTATGGTTTACGTTGAACATTTGTGACGGCTGTGATATTATAACAATGGATGCTAATTCCTTCCGGACCTAAATGCTAGTGATTTGAAATTGCTGTTATTACTCCCAACTTGCAATATTCGAACGGACTTTCTCCCATTAGGCGGTTTCTTATATCTTTTTGTATGCCTTCAATTTAATCTCAAGAATCTTTCAGTAAAATAATTGAGATATTCAGCTCATAAAAGCTGATGAAATTATTAGCTATGCATTCAGGGATCATAAACATGAATAGAAACGAAATATGGAAAATAAAGATAAACAAAATGAAAAAATAGCAATTAATATGTTACGTAATCGCACTCATATAGTAATGGTATATTAACTATACTTGCCTATACAGTCACTGCCGGAGGAGCGATACCCTACGTCACAGGAACAAAGGAAGGAGCCTTCTGTATTTGTACACGTCTGATTACAGTTGTGCGGGAGCGTGGTACTTGTGCACTCATTAACATCTGAACAGAAAAACAAAACACGTCAATCAAGCCATAGTAAGTGATAGAGTTCAGTAGAGCCTTACTTAGCTACCACTTCTCTCAAAGGGACCTCCGTGGCCGAGTGGCCAGCGTGTTCGACTTCGAATCGGAGGATCTGGGGTTCGATTCCCGCAGCGCCACTCGCGGCTGGCCGTCCCTGTCTTTCGGATGAGACAGTAAAAGCCGATTTCCCGTGTCACAGTAGGTGTGTATACGTTAAAGAACCCTCCCTGCTCTACGGCCAGCAGTGCCGAGCACAGGCAAAATTTGTCTTCCTTCACCGGCATACGGTGACGTCTCCATATGAGTGAAATATTTCTTGAGTGGGACGTTAAACAACAATGCAACAACAACAACAATAGGAACAACAACAACAACAACTTCTCTCAAAAGACAACATCGGAAACCTCGGAAACTCGTTCTATTTGTCATTATTTCAGGCGACTCAAACTCAAAGAGTTATTGCTGAACATTGTATTATTTTTTAATGTTCAACTTTAAAAACAATTCAATCACATGGAAACTTATCTGAAAACCAGGCAAATGCAAAACATGTTCATTATTTACGGCTTGATCAATATAGATTTCTCAACATGCCGATATCTACAGTGACACAAGACTTCGGATTTTCAGAAGAAAGATAACAGTACTGGTTATTTATATGAATTCTAGGGGTGCATAATAGTGAGGTTTACATTGCATATCAAAGTTTGATGTTACAGAAAATTTCAAAGCTACATATACCAACCTCTGAAGTTTTCTGAATAAAATCTTAAATAATAGAATACGAATCAAATCAGAATATTGCAGAAGTTTCCGTGACTTAGACACTAAGTACCTATGATTTATACACAAATATACAGGAGGTCACTTACCGGTGCATTTTGTTCCATTGATAAGAATGTAACCAGCAGGACAGTCGCTGCACCTAAATGCATTTCCGGTTAACCTATGATCTTCCGGTGAATTGTCAGTACAACTTGTTCCGGTTGGACAAGGTGAATACAAACATCCATTGATATCTACGTCACAATTTGTTCCTGATAAATTTTTAAAAAATCGATAAACGTACATCTGAATTCATCATTATGAATTTATCCATGAACTTAAAAACAGATACAGACAATGACCTAGATAGATATTCTAATACCTAACGATATTAATGTCATGGGTATAAAGGGAATGACAGAAGAAAATAAACTATAATTTAAATACACAATAATGTTCATTTTATAAAAATAAGGACATATAATTTTTTTTTATGGTTCTACTACATGTACTACTACTACTACTACTACTTATAATAATAAAAGTGATAATAATAATAATAATAATAATAATAATAATAATAATAATAATAATAATAATAACAACAATAATAATAATAATCCCGGACCTGAAATTCCTTACAATATTTTCACTGAAATATGACGGTACGTAACTTTACATTAATAGGAAAAAAAAGATCAAACATATCTGGGCATAATAAACAAAATACGATAGAAAATTATATGTATACTAAAAAAATTTAAAAACAGTTAGACGAGTATAAGGATGATTTATTTACCTCCCCATCCCACGAAGCAGTCACACTGTGTTGTATAGAATGTTGAAATATTTGAGGCGACAGTGTTGACGAAGTCACAGTCACCATGATCACTGCAGCCAGTACACATGTAAATTGCCACTGCTAAGTTACTCGAAAAAGCCTGCTTACTGTCGTTGGCAAATACACTGAAAATTAGAAAAAATCATTTAATATACTTGTTATAAACACATATTACTTGTGTTTTAAAAAAAGATACATTTGCTCTTAAAGATTGCAATAAGCTGAGGCGTATAAGTTAATATATGTTTCGAATTGGATAGTTTCGAGTTCATCCGGATTACCGTTATTCATTCCGGAACTACATGCGCCTCGAGCGGCTGGTTCCGCAGATGACGTTCCGATGTATGTTATAAGTCGTAGCCAGATTGAATCTTGTCTTTCTTTTGATGTTTTTAAAATCAAATTTCACTTGAAACCGATTTAAAAAAGATTATCTATCAATTTGTCTCCTGCGAGATACTTATCATGCATTGAAATACAATTTTTGTACTTTTACGGGACAAATAAAATATCGCAAACGTAAACTATCCTTAACCGGAAGTAACCTTGCTGGAACCTCCGTTGCGATCTCGCGCAGTAAGTCGATTCTAAAATAACGAAAATGACGGACATGGAACAACTCGAAATTCTCCTATTGGA
>JACSZP010048368.1:0-10774 GCA_016161895.1 Pinna nobilis | reverse complement strand
AAAGAACCCTCCCTGCTCTACGGCAAGCAGTGCCGAGCAAAGGCAAAATTTGTAGCCCTTCACCGGCACACGGTGACGTCTCCATATGAGTGAAAGATTCTTGAGTGGGACGTTAAACAACAACAAAACAAACAAAAACAAAAACCAGATGTGCGTTTGCTCTGGAGAGAATCTACATTCTAGTGAATGTTGTGGTGGATTATGAAGGGTCCTTTAGTGCTTTGCCGAGTGATTAGAGTATTGCGGTTAAAATCACGAACCTTCCCACCGCTGGCGCCTGTTATGTTTTAAATTTTAGATTTACCACACAATTAGTAAATTAAAAAATCAAAACATGACACGCCCACCTAGCCTAGCTTCCTTGCGGAATGTCGGTAATCATAGTGCTACACAGTATCCTGATCCGGTGAAATCTGAAGCAGACTTCATGACTGAAAGATTATTGAACTTGTCGTAAAACCCATCTTTTTTTAGTGAATTGTTTTTGTAAATATTCCAACAATGATACTGCACAAAACAATGAAAACACCACAGATTTATATTACTTTTAGTCCACTTTGAGATGCTATTCGAGGCAGGCTAAAAAGCTTAAGCTTATGTGATTTCTGTTGCTATTCTTCTTCCTGCTATTTGAAAATCAGAATTCGAGATCCACAGAGTCGTTCATATTCGTTTATCTCGAGTATCTAAAGTGTAATCTTAAGATCAGTCATGGGCCATTACATCTACTCTGCATCTGCAACAAGCCACATATGGTCAATAAGAGATGAGGTTCCTTATCGAGAACTACCATTAAAGCATCTACAGTGTATATCAGCACCACTTAATGACGTGTGGGATAAATATAATGATACAAGTGGTGCCACTTATTGACGTATATGATTTTTAGGAGACAATGATCAGTCTTGTTTAAAAAGAATAATGTTTTTCATTGAAATTACTCTTCTATTTGACTTGATATCTTTATCAAGGCATAACTACCGTCATCACATAAGATGAAAAATCTTTAATTGATAAAATTAAGTTGTTTTTAAGTGTGTGTCTTAAAATTAAGTTAATTTTCAATTAAATAATTGAAAAATATAATTCATAAAATTATATGAAACAAATAGGCATTTAGGTTCCCTCTAGATTAGTCGGCATAATAATACACAGGAAATGCCATTTTTGAAGAAAAGGTGGAAACATCAGACTCAAGTAAAGACGGAAGATATCAAAGAAATAAATAAGAAACAACCATAAAACAGGAGTAAGATTCATTAACATAAAGAGTTCCCTGTGATTACTGCATGGTATATTTTCTATTGCCTCTTCAACAGTACAATTATATCTCGCGATATGTATATTGTCTCGTAGCTATAACCTACATGATTGTAATAAGTAGCACCTGTCGTAGTTATCTTACATACCAGAATTTTGTGTGTATCTTAATCGAACAAAGGTATAATAACAAAACCTGTATATAACGCATGATAACTCCAATGTAAGTGTTCATTGTGATGATCTTAACCATTTATATTCTCTCAATCATTGTGATGTCCTCTCATATTTTGATGTGGGTAAACAGCTTCTTTCTGTGATCTTGTTTAATGTTCCTCTCCAGAATTATCCACTCTTATGGAGATGTAAACGAATACTGGATCAAATGTTTCAAATTTTCGCCTATATTCGGCACTTTTTGTCATTTAGTAGTAGGGGTAAACAATGTGTCGACACCCTGAGACATGGATGGAGCCTCGGTGATAGTAAGCAGAGTCGGATGTGTCTAATAGGACAATACTTGAACCGTTAGATAATGACTTCCTTGACTGTGGATTTTATTGGTAATCTATGCCACTTGGGCCAATATTTATAGGCATATGGTCTGGGTGGTGAGGTACAAAACAGATATATGACGTGCTTAGGGAACAATTAACTTTGCCAAGCTGTTTTTTGACAGGAAACCCCGTTTTTTTAATATTCAAAGAAGCTGTCATATCAATGACAAACGGACACTTACCACACTTACGGTCTTAGTTTGAGACACCACTTTCTTGTCTCTCTCGGCTGAAGTACTATAGTACTGTACTTTAGTCCACATTCAGTTTGTGTTAACCACATAAACAAAACACTTTTGTTAAATGTTAGGTTTGACATAGATCTATTATGGGGGTAATGGATGACGACAAACTTCAGTAAATTCAAATAATTTACAAATGTATTTTTTTAAATCTCAATTAGGGTAGGTTCTCAATACCATTTCGATGATAGGAATATAGATAACGTTTTATATTCGTCACATCAGTTATTCCACTGGTTGTTATTCAGAGGCAACATTTCCTCGAATCAGAGACAAAACTGGCACCCTTTACAAAGGTAAATGCAAATTCGACAAGAACAAAATTGAATTTCATGGGCACATATTTAGTCTAGGTAGAATATCAGCAAAGTTACAGAAAGCAGACGTCATAACGATGCACTGTACCAACCAATACCGCAGACAACTGAAGTTTTCTGGCATGACAAAATATGTTGGTGGATTTATACTAAATAATGCGTCCACAACAGAACCACTGGGAGTGCTAACAAAAAATCTGCTTAGAAAACCCGTACAAATACACGCAGAGAGCAGTCCTCGAGGAATTCATAACAAAGTCTACAGCAGTAGATAATGGCAAATATAGATCAAATATGCAGGAATTGTTGGAGGCCACTCAATGTTTTATAATATCGAAAGCTTTTTTTTCAGATCAATATTTTATAACATTTTAAACGGAGTAAGGGTTCAAACACAATCGATTTGTTTTCTACAAAAAATGTTCACCTTCACAAAATTTCCACTATTAAGCAAACATACATGGCAAAATCTGAGATGATTTGAAATTTCAGACAGAAGTTCGAGAGGCTTATGGGTAGTGGAATTAACTGCTACTTTAGATTCTAAAATAATATATAATCATATGCATCACCATTTATATGAATAATAAGAGTTGTTGTTATTTTTTAGCACATTAGTAGCAACAACGAAATGAAATTATGACCACATAACAATATTTAGGAGTCTTTCCTTCGCTCATTAATTCGAAATGTCCATTGCACAGTGTGTAGATCTGACTTTTGGTTGTTTTTGTTGCCCAGAAATTATGCGCGGGTTATCGTGGTAAACCGAAAGAAATTGAAAATCTATATCAATTGGTCATTATTAAAAATGGTTCATTTTTTACTAGGCAGCTCTTGATATATTAAGTCTATAAAAAGGAGCTTTTTTTAGATAAAGTCTATGAAAGCATGTTGTGCTTCTAAATGCATTTGCATGAGAATTTATCCCTCGAACGAATGACAAACGATGAAAATGTCTGTTTATGTTAGGTAGTTCCACTGATAATACATTCAGCTATCAAATTGATTAAAAGAATCGAGGCTATATTTGTAATACACCCACTGCATAGCCTTACACAGACTGTTAATATTTTTGCAATGAACTATTACACAACTTTTCCCGAGTATTAGTGTTAAAATCATTACTATACATGTATATGTATTAGTTTACACATTGTATCGGTGCACTAAGCGTATCTATATTCACATCCATGCCTTGAAGTCTGACAGCTCAAGGTAAATTTTCAAATTGTGTAAGAAAAATTAGTGCAGTATAGACAAGATTGTCCCGTATATAAATAATTGTTTTTCTATGTTTCCACCTATATGTGTCTCCCACTCGCTCTGTCTGTCAACTAGTCCGTCTCTCTGTATGTCTATCATTCTGTTACTGTCTCATTCTCTCTGTCGATAATTTTCTCTTCCTTCTCCCTCTTTCTCTCTGTCAGTCTTTCAGCTCATCTTTTAATGACTCTTTCTTTCAGTATTTATCTCATTTTTTTCCTCCCTGCCTCGATCTCATTCTGTTTCTTTTTCTTATCATAAACTTGCTATTGCAAAGGTAATTCGGTAAGTAAAGCAGGCTAATATGAACTAATGTAATGCAGATATGTAATATGATCGAAAGAGCAGACGAAAGTCATTTTTATTTTACAACGATTTGCTTGCTAATGCACTCTGTTCAATGGTTTTGATTTACATAAATATGATGTAACTCGAAACGCGCCACAAGAATCTGAAATGCTTGAATAATTTGCACTTGACATTGTATCTTCAACCTGTTTCCGTGTATTTTACCTCAACTTCTCATTGTAGTAAGATTTTTAAGTCCCGGTGCTAATGATTTCAGTCTTAATCGTTAGAGGCATTGGAGTGGTTATTTACGTGTTGTAACTATCTACCACTCCAGAAGTAGATTTTTTTCCACATTCAAAGTTGTAACATGCGAGTTATTGAAGTGTTTATGATATACTGGTTGTTTGTTACCTTTGAACTCCTGTGACATATGACCCCTGTACAAGAGTTGCGATAAGATGAGACACCGTGTTGACTGATCTGTTAACATTTACATGTGTAAGTAGTAATGTCAAGGAATATGCCAAAGATTTCTACTTTGCTCAACTACTTTCTTTTTTGGGGATGTATGATTGCTTTTACCGGTAAGTTTTTGTACGTAACCAAATTTTGAAATATCACATAACGTGACAATGTATCAAATTAGAGTTTCAAATATTGGACAAAATCTATCAGTTTCTGAGAGATAATCGTTGTTTCTTTATCACCGTGAACTGTCAACGAATTAATTCATTTGTATACACATACTGACATTGATTCAGATAGCTTTATATGTTTGCAAAAAATATGTTGTATTCATAACTACTTTCAATAAGTCAGACTAAAATCGATGTGTTTAGACTTACATATCAATTGAAACGTTTTATTTTGATTTCGAGCTGATCACAATACAAGTTCACTGTGTAGGGTTACGTTCTGGTTAGTTGTATTTTTGTTTAACGCCCTACTGATATGGAAACGTCACTGTGAAGGAATTGGCCAATGCTTGGCACCTTTGGCCGGTGAGCACTGAAAACCCTGTGATATACCATCATATATTGTGACACGGGCATCTAATTCTATTCTCATTCGGAGAATAGGAAAATATCGCCGCTTCCACCGTGCGGACTCAAAAAAGCTACCATGAAGCCACAGCGGCTCTGGATATCTAGGTAATCGATGTTTCAAATGAACAATGCAACGGTACAAGTAAATGGAATAGTGAAACTAAGAAGAAATAGCTAAGTATGCAATATATGATATTATAGGCATAAGAAAAATATATAATAAATCGTTAGTGGTCTCATCCGGGGACCATTTTCAACCGGTTCATCTCCTCCATCAACTAAAAATTAGCCGTCACCATATGACGGAAAGATTGTCGATTGTAATGCAAAGCAAATATGTTCAACACATGTCATTAGTATAAACTGGTCCTGTACGTAAGTCTTATTACTACGTTAAATACAAATAAGTGCTACAAAAAATCAGCCTTTTCATCTTACATAGCTCAGATAACAAAGCAAGGATCTATCATATCATGTTATGATCAGTGTGGCAAGTGCAACCTGTAAGCTCAATGATAAGGGGATATATCGAAACTAAACTTGAGCATGTAATTGTGTTTATAAAACGGCAGAAATAGCCTATCAAGATCAAAAATACAAGTTGAGGGTTAATTATAGTAGTGTGTTGGTTCTTATTAATAATTCTGTCCATGATTTACAAGGGTCTTATAGATTATAATTCTGAATTTACATTGGAACATTACATATGAATTAACAAATTAGAATTCGGTCTTTGAATCAATTATCAACTTCGTTTCCTCGAACCCTCTGAAAATTAAAATACACAAAAGTTTTGATATGGACATTCAACATTTTTCTATGTAAGCTTTTGAATCAATGTTTCTGAAATTGCAAATAAGGACGCATTCACGATCAACTGTATTTGTGTTATAGAATTAAGGTTACGAATGAGAGACGGCATGTGCATCTGAGAGGTCTGCCAGAGCTTGTCTGTCAGTAATAGGAGGAAATTTTATACCGTATTCTTGTTTTTTTAACGGGATAATTCTTCACTCGCAAAAATAAAGTTATCGCGTAGTACTCTAAATGACCACTTACATGCCCGATACAGCTTGATTGAATCTCTTTGTATACATACGCGCACTGTATAGCCTAGCGAATAATTTTATAAATATACATGTAGGCGTACAATTGTTCAATGAACTCTGAAATTGCTTTTTAGAATAAACTTGTATATTTTGAAATGACAAGCGGATATCTTCTGTAATTTTGGCATACTCATAACAGTAACTAAGGTAAGTCAGGCATAGGTTCAAAGAGTTTCAGTGAATGAACTTTTGGTCCAAAACTCAAATATAAAAGGGAATTTGGGACACGAAAGACAAACACGACATCCACGAATAATTCGGGTTCCAACAGGACGGACAACTGTAATTCCAATTTCAAATGGGACTAAGCTTCCGGAAGCAGTCACATCTTAGATTTTTATAGTTTTTCTTCAGTTTTTTTCTCATTCCTATATAATAACAAATAATGGCGCAGAACTATGGAACAATAAGAGGATATACTGAGTAAAGATGTCTGAAATGGTGGTTGAATTATAATTATTATTTATTCAACAGCGAAGTCAATCAAATGACCTTATATACATACATGGAAATGACATCATCTCGATAAAAAAGTGGGTGTGCTGCGTGTACCATTCAAAATTGGGTCGAATTCAATGTAACATTGCTTTGTATAAGGATACATACGTGTTCCTGACACTGAGTATCAGATATCCCTGTTTGTTCTATTTACATCAGATTGTGTGTATTGTTTCATTGAAAGATAGTGAATCAGAATATGTAATTTTGTAACTTTATATTCGCATAAATTTTAGTGGCACCATAAAACGATGAATTATATTGACATGCCTAATTTTGTGATAAGCAACCTCGTCTCTGATAGAGATAGTAAAGTTCATTACCACTGACATTCCTGTCATTATATCCATCTGCAGTATGGGCTGGTAATGTCGGATTCTGTTGATGCAGCAAAATCTAAATGTTTTAATTGTACCATATATTCGTGTTGTTGAACTTTTTAATCTTAGCAACAGGGCCATATTGTTGCATACATGATGCGCTGACATGACACCTAATTTTATTTTCAGTCACTTGTTTTTTACCGTACTTCTGAATAAAACAGAAGACTAAAAACCTGAGTGTGCACATGCCGGAACGTCATGCTAATTGATAGATACTTGCATTGCCACATCACATTTTGCATGTCTGCTTCTTACATAAAACATGTGTATTGTTTCCTTGTCAATAAAGAAGGCACTTCTACTGAGACAAATATATCAAAAATAAACCGGGAAAAATCATTGAGCCAGTAATATTCTATTACTTTTTTAATTTTTAATTCAATTTAGGAGGATTTCGAATGTTCATTTCTTCATATTTTGCTGCTCATTTTATCTATCTATCTATCTATCTATCTATCTATCTATCTATCTCTCTTTCTATCTATCTATCTATCTATCTATCTATCTATCTATCTATCTATCTATCTATCTATCTATCTATCTATCTATCTATCTATCTATCCATCCATCCATCCATCCATCTATCTATCTATCTATTTATCTATCTATCTATCTATCTATCTATCTATCTATCTATCTATCTAGATACACATAAATTATATATGCATGGTTATGCAAGTCAACTTTATAAGTTTACTGCTCCACAAGAAGTGTCCTTCATCAAATTATTTTGTTTAAGTTTTTAATTTTCATTTAATATTCATGGTATGTATAAATCCAACAATTTCAGTTGTACGTATTTAGTAACTTTAGACATTTTACGGTAATATCCTAAATATACATACATTCAAGATTTCAATAATGATTTTTATAGACACACGGTAGGGAATGGGAATGACACTTGTCACATAGATAATTGATGTGTTGAGCGTATGGATCTTTATTCGTCCAAATTAAAAAAAAGCATCAAAAATGAAAACAAAATTCACAAATCATACTGTAGTTCCCAGAAATGGTCTTGGTAGAATTTGTTTTACTGTACTTTTAACAATATTACAAAAGTTTAAGACTATAGTACTATAAAATCATGATAAATGTTATTGATTGTCTAAAGGTCAAAAGACGACAGACAAAAACCTAGTCATTGTATATATTATGCAAATGATGTTTTAGATACACTTTTGATACTTTTGGTTGTATATCTTATTCACCTTAGCAAATGTTACAATGCATTAATTATGTTGCATTTACTTATTGTTGCACAACTACATTGTAAGCGAGGTGCGTCCACAACAAAGAAACCCCGCTTTAAAAAATCTAATTACGTGTACATGTATTTGTGAAACTAGAACGGTTAGTTTATGAAATCGAAAATATTTACCGTGCAGTGTACCATGTAAGCATTTCAATTAAGAAACTCGTTTTGTTTCACGATTAAAAATAATCGTTCCTTAATTGTTCACTTTTGCAATGTTGGTGGCAACTTCAGAAATTTCACAGACCCTTTTAACGACGATAACATTTATCATTTTCATTTAATGAGATGCATTCGCATACGTGAGGAGGAACAGATCTACATGTATAAATGATAAACGTTGAAGGGCAAACTGTTGACACTCATGAATGCAATACATTGTGGAAGAGTGTTAGAAAAACAAAAAACAAAACTCAGTGAATGTATCGTAACATGTGCATAAGCTACTTTTGTTTGTGTGCGCCTGTCTTTGCACAGATTCCTTCTGAAGGTAGAACTAGAACTATTATTCGCTCTACTACGACAGAATGTATTCTTTGCAAAATACTGGATGAACGTGGAAACGTTTAGATTCAAATCATTTACAATCTAACCTGCATTAGTTACCCACTGGATTAAAGGATTATCTGTCTTATGTGACCTAAATGTATGGTTCCGAAAATGTTTTTCCCCTAAATAAATCATCTTTATTAAGAGACTCCCTGTCATATGTGACCCTTTTTGCTTCTTCCCTTTGACGGTCTCTGAAAACAGGTTACACAGTATTCAATTATTCTATGAATATGTCGCGTGTATTATTTCTGCTTGTACATTGTATATTATTTGTCTATACTATAGCTAAATATCTATTTATATTCTGTTATTCTATTCTAGGTGCAGTTATCTCCAGTCATGATTTACATACATCCCGACACAAACGATCAACCCAATCTGAAACGTCAAGATTGCAAAATTTGTCTCCTAGCGACCGACCGAGCTGTCAGCCAGATGCGGTAATAAAGATAAATATTATTTTACCTGAAAAAATAAATTTGGTTCTTTTGTGACATGTATCATAGGATGAAAGTCAATTTATATTTATTCGGAGGAAATTCGCAGGTCATTTTGTTCAGAATACACAAAATATGAGTGTGCTGTAAAGGGTACCAACCGCCTATTTTACTTCGGTTTACAGGTATTGTATATATCATCTTAATTATTCAAGCCTCCTTCAGGTCAGGGATCAAACTGAAGGATTCTAGTGTCCTCTTGATCCAAATCTTTATGATTCAAATAATCTTAGTTTATAGCTCTTAAAAATCCCACTGACTATAGGTCCTGTGACATAAGTGCCGCAAAATTCCATTACGGTTCCAGAGAAAGTGACTTATTTGATACTTGGAATATTCATAAAACACTTAAAACGACATCTAGTATTCAAAATGTTACTATATTTACCACAATGATATCACCACACCTCATTTTTTAACTTCAACTCAAAATATTTACGATATGTTAACAAATTATTTAATCCGTAACTGAAATGTATCTACTTTCATTTTGGTCTTGGTTAGAATTTTGTATGCAAACTTTAATTCCTATCCAAACACTGCACATCTTCTGAAACGGAACCGTAGTATGACCAATTCGTATCATCATGTTATCTGACTTCCCATATGGCTTACGCACGTTATAAACAGTTGATTACACAGTACTGTATGCTCATTGTACTAGTGAGAATAACGTGGGAACTAATCGGTACCGAAGGATGTTCCTCTGATAACCCTCTTAACAATTCCTTACAAATATAATACTCACTGTTATCTTGGATAGGTCCTCACAAAGGCCCATTATTTTTCATGTAGTGACATCTTCAAGATTAAGGTTAAGTGTATGATACTGTTCTCATTGTCCCATAAATGATCAGAGAGGAGTTATAAAGTATGGCTTAGTGCGGGGTTATCCAAGACCTGTCCCAAGAAAACTCTGAAGACTCATACAAAACAAATATCATAAATCATTTTCAAGCCCCGCTTTAGTAAAATACATGTACTAATATTTGAGAAAACATTTTTTAATGAATAAAATTTGTTGGAATTACATAAGTTTGAACAAAGTTATAAAAATATTGAAGTCTATCACAATTGTCTTCCATTTTTACAGCAAAAACCGAACACTCAAGTCGATACATCTCAAAGACTCGTAAATCTCCGAAATCTTTTTGCTGGGGAAGGCATAAATGCTTATTTGATTCCATCAGAAGACGCACATCAGGTAGGAAGACAAGAATCTATGTGAACGCTTTGTTAAATTCTGGAATCCTCGTCAACTAACGATAGTTAATGGCACTATCGTTTTAAGTCATGGGGTAAATAAAATAGTAAATAATAACATTAACAAAATGATAAAAATGGTAGGAAAAAAAGTTAGATACAGAGACAGGCAAATAGAAAGATAGACAGATAGATAGATAGATAGATAGATAGATAGATAGATAGATAGATAGATAGATAGATAGATAGATAGATAGATAGATAGATAGATAAATAGAGAGAGATAGAGAGAAAGATA
>JACSZP010048355.1:0-16081 GCA_016161895.1 Pinna nobilis | reverse complement strand
TAATTCTCAAAACGTCTACTTGCACAGGTAACACAGGTAATGTATTTGGCCACTACCCTTGGAAGGCCTCTTTCACACCTACTTATCTAATTAGTATTTTTAATGAGTAGGCGTATCGGGAACACACCTCTCTTGTTTTACCCTATTGACTTAAGAAAGGAAATGTGGCATATGCCTATTGTTTTCATCCTATCCATCTGTTAATCCACTTTAATAAAGCAAGGTTTGTGGAACATTAGATTGTAAAGTAATTGGTTCAAATCTACTCAATTGAGGGTCATGGTTAGTTGATAATAAAAAAGTACATGTATATGGATGGGTTAATCACATGCATGGATTCAGGATTTTTGTCCAGGCCGGGGGAGGGGGTAGAAATTTTCCAGGGGGGAGGGATGGTGGTTGGGGGTGGGTGGTTTCTAACCTGTGGTAAGGAAAAAGCCAACCCTGTTAAAATGAGAATCTAAGCATAATTGATCAATGATTGTAAATACATGTATTTTGCCAATTCTAGGAGGGGGGAGGGGGGGGGGGGGGGGGGGGGGGTCCAGACCCCCTCGAACCTCCCCTCTAGATCTGCACATGAATCAAATAATCCTCAGGATCTGTAGAGACAGGTCAGTTAGATTATCTTTTTCCCAGTGATCCTAGAGGAAAGATCATCTACTTGACCTGAACATGTCCATCCACATTTTGTTTTTGTAATTTATAATTCCTATGGGAAGAAGTTATCCGATTAACCAGTTCCCAAACTCATCCTAGTCATGTGTGGATCTAAAGGAAGGGGGGGGGGGGGGGGTGAGGCGATGTGCCATTATATATTACAATTTTCATTATTCATTTTTCAAAGTGTTATCATTTTTCTCAAACTTAAATTTAGTTAAACTTAGGGCCTACATTGTTTATGGATGAAAATATAGTTAATACTAAATTAACCTGTTGGTTTCTAGTCCTAACCAGAACTGTTAGGCCTATATCATAACGTATGACTTTTGACCTACTAAGCATGACTTGCGACGTTTTCTCAGCTAGGATGTTTGGTTTAAAACGGGTTTCATCGAGTTGCTTCCCTTTGCACTTCAAACTTTTATTATAGTTGACTATTTATACTGTACAAAAGTTTTGAACAGTACTTAATTTCCTGAATATGATTTGCAGTCTTATTAGGCCGGTGTGCACGTCTGTCTGACAAATCGTGACAAATGATCCTCAACACTAGCGGATCAAGACAGGTGGATAGGTGGGGAGTAGTTGCCATCCCAGTTGCCATAGGGGGGATGGGGTGGGGAGGGAGAAAGAGTTAATTTTGAATAATAAGTAGGATCCACTAAGGGGAGAATTCTATCTGGCGACTTTTCATGTGATACTAGAAATATATACTTCTTTGTTGGTTGCACCATCGTTTAACGTCCTACTAAAGAATCTTTCACTTATATGGATACGTCCCCGTGAGCTGGTGAAGGATGACAAAGGCCTATGCTCGGCACTTATGACCATGGAGTAGGGAGGGTTCTATAACATAAATGAATTTGGCACCTACTGTGACATGTGACCTCTGTTTTTACTGTCTCATCCAAAGGACGGGGAGAACGAACCACAGCATGGCTCAGATTCGAACCCATGACTTTACAATTAGAATACGAGCATGCTAACCACCTGACCATGACGGCCCGTAAACTTGTATAAAAAGGTAAAGGCAAAAAACAATGATCGATCTCATAATCCCTACAAAAAATTGCAAAATTAGGAGTTGGATAAACACTGACCCCTGGACACACCAGAGGTGGTACCAGGTACTTAGGAGGAGTTAGCATCCCCTGTTGATTTGTCACACCCGCCGTGAGCCCTATTTCTTGATCAGGAAAATCTTAGACCTTGACTCTTTGACATACCATTTTGTATGACAACAATCAGTATGCTTCAAGTTGTCTATTTGCTGAAACCATAATAATGGAAGGTAGGATTTTCTTATGTTTGTTTCCGCCAGTATGGTTTTAGGCAGAAACTAGCTTCAAGTTTCAGTAAACTGAAACCATCAGGGCATTCATCTCCAACTTTCTGGAAACTGAGGCTACATGAGAACTAGATTTAAAATTTCAACTTGGGTTAAAAAAAGGAATTATAGCTAACAGTTTCAGCAAATAGAGATTTGTGGAAGCTGGATACAACTAATTATGGGTTACGTACAGCGGAAGCTATACAAGAAACCTCTTACTTCAGATTTCAGTGTAGTTGTATTAGCAAAATGGTATAGTGTCATATGTATCAAAATGATAGTGGAAATTACCAATCTTCTAGCCATCGATTCCGTTTGACGCCATTGGGATCACTGTGGTCCAAGTTCTATCTGAAGACTTTTTCCACTTGACTTGTTGAAGCAGTGACAATACATATGGTACATGTATATTGCTTTCGAGCTTTGATTTCTCAAGAGGGGCCGCCGTGGCCTAGTGGTTAGTGTGTTTGTCCTCTAACCGTGAGGACGTTGGATCGAATCGGTGTCATGCTGTGTATTGCTGTCCCTATGTTTCGATACCGTGGCTCACTGAATATCACCACACAAAAACCCTCCGTGCTCAATGACCATACCGGTAAGTGCCGAGTATAGGTAAAATATGTTGCCCTTCAGCAGCTCGTTTTGTCGTGTCGTCTCCATAAAAGGGAAAGTGGGATGTTAAACAACAGTGCAACAAAGAAGCCACTATTTGATTGAAGAACTGTAACATGTGGTAGAAAACAAATAAACAAGTTACGGAACTGATATAAATATGTACAAATACGTCCGGTGACATGTAGGACTAACAGTTAAGCTTGAGAACAATAGAGCCGATTATCAGTGAATGTGATAGGCTTAAAACTGACAGAAGTCAGTCACACCACACAGGTCGTAATTGCAACAGATCACTAACCAACGCCAGTAATAAATCCTTGTAACGAAGTCAAAGGGCATTGACTTTTGATTTCGTTATAGGCATCTTTCGTTTTAAGCGTCAGAATTTACTACATATATAGATAAATAGTAATTCTTTTCGGGAATCTTGTTCCTCTTTGTTATAGCACTGAATTCACTTTGAGCCGATTCGTTATAGACCGACTCTTTCCGACTGTCAGTCGTACGGTAGACTAGAGATTATACGCCGTGTCCGGGGTCTAGCATGTTTACCTTCTGGTCGTGTGGTCGCTAGATCGAATCCACATCAGGGTACGCCTGGCTGTCTCTGTCCTTTGGAATAAAAAAAAAAAAACAAAAAAACCCGGAGTCCCATGTTACAATTAGTGTCGGCATGTTAAAGAACCCCCTATGCTCAATGACCAAAAGTGCCGAGTATGGGCCAAATTATCTATACTTTATTTTTATTTTACGTCTCCATACAATTGAAAGATTCACGAGTGAGATATTTACCATAGCAATAATACAACCAATGTTGTTTGCGCCGGACGATTAGGGATTCGAATACAGACCGCGACTGAAACGTTTCATAAAATCACAGGGTTCTGGCTTTCCAATGCACATCAACTTGAAGGACTTCATAAAAAATATTTGATAGCAATGGGACACTCAAAATTCAAAAATCGAAAAACAGACAACACCATCGGTAAAACAAAAAGAGGTAATGATACAAACAGTATCCATACAACAGCACATTAAAAAGAGAAAAAAAAACCAAACTAATAATAAAGAATAACACTAATTCCCCCAATAAAACTGGGAGTGAGTTCAGGTTCCCTGGAAAGGTGCGAAACTCCCGCCGTGTCACCTATCTAACGAATCGGGGAATAAATCTTATCCGATGCTGGCCGAGAACGAGAATAGGGCGGGGTTCTCAGGTGGGCGACAAGGGGAACATATCCCTTATCATCTGTTTTACCGATATACGTAACGATAAATCATGTTCAAACTTTCGAAGTGATAACTTTAATCTAACCATTAGGGAACCTTGAATAAGTAGCTTTTTTGTCGGCAGCAATTTTAAAACTATTATGGAAACCCTGACGGAAAACACATGCTCTAGAATATTGTATCAACTGAGAATTGTATTCTCCGTATGCAGGTGCTGCTGCTGGAATATTGCTGCATAAAATGTTAAGTTCACAATAGGGAAATTAAAGTCATTTCTACATGTATTAATTTTAATTTTGTTCTTAATCGCCCTTCCTTGTCAATCCCCAGGCGTCGGTCAAAATATGAAGCAGACCTGGCAGTCCTCGTGGTGTCCTTTATTTCATGCTCATTTCGATAGATGCGATCAACATAGCTGCTGTAAATAGACCTGCTTGTGGTCTAACTGCACCTACACCTACTATCTTACAGGACAGTTTCACACAACAACACACATGACATTGTTGCACGCCATATTGTATTCCACAAAAAACACGAAGTTCACCAAGGTTACATCAATGTTACAGATTACGTAATAACGAGGCTTTACATTTAACGAAACGAATTCAGTTACATTAACAGCTGCCAAAGTTGAATTTTTTTTATTAAATACTAGAACTTCATCTATTGCTATATAGCGGAAAGAGAAGTTAAAGGATGGGGCTAAGTTCTGGTCAATCCCTGTTTAAAGTCAGCCTCATATGGATAGAAAGATAAGTCAGTAAAAGACGAGCACAGTTAGTAACCACTGGGGTACCGACGATCTTTCGAAAAACCCACCCATCGGACACAGCAAATATGTTGTCAATAAAAAAAAAAGAAAAATAAGAATTCTGATGATGTCATCTTCAGAGAACCATTTGTTAGAATCGAGTTGGTTTTTAATAAAGTGCATTATACGGGTTATCCCTCCCTTGAATGAGATACCGGTATTTGTACCTACATTCACCATTCTATTTTACAAAATAAAAGTGTACTAATTCTTTTAATTTCTCTTTTAGTTTAGAACAAGAAATATTTGTACTAAGAGTTGACAAGTCATAAAGTTATACATGTACTAAAAACCTGAGGTATACTTACTCGAATTTTCACTTCTCCCATGTTTAGGGTCAATCCCAATTTTGCAGAAAATGAACCGAATATATTACAATGACTTATCCCTTATTCTAGAGGCCCATGGATTTCCAGTTTTTAAAATAATTTGGTCATTCCATATTGTTTCAACACTTTATAGGCTACATTACCATTTTCTTCAAAAGTATACCTTAAACATCGATAAGAAAACATCCAAAGATAAAAATAGCAGCTAAGCTCCCTAAACCTTTCATGCGCGGATCTGCAGGGGTGGGGGATTGGGTCTATACATATACTAAAGAGCTCACAAGTGCAGTTCTACATACCAAATTTCAATACATTCTGACTTTATATAAAGTAATTATTGCCATTTGAAGAAATATCTTTTTTTAGCAATGGCGGCCATCTTGGATGGCTGTTGCGGATGTCGAACACAATTTTGAAAGAGGACCACCCAAAGACCAATCAGACGCGGTTATTTGGCTTCTTATTTCTTATGAGAAGATTTTTGAACATTTTCTGCATATTTATGCCAAATTTGTACAAAATTTCAGAATTAACAAAAGTTGAAGGTCAATTTAATAACTTATAATATATATAAAAGAGCCCATATGTACAGCTCTACATACCAAATTTGAAGACATATTGACTTTAAATAAAGTACATGTAGTTATTGTCATTTGAAGAAAATTATATTTTTAGCAATGGTTGCCATCTTGGATAGTGGGTTGGGATGTTAGGCACAGCTTAAAAAGAGGACCAATCAGGCAAAGTTAAATTATCATTTGGCTTCTTGATTCTGATTTTTGAATATTTTCTGCATATTCATGCCTAGTTTGCATAACATGTCAAAATTAACAGAAGTTGAGGGTTCATCTAAAAACGCATAATATACATGTATATCAAAAAACTCATAAGCGTATTTCTTCATAGCATTATTTGAAGACATTCTGACGTTTAATAAAGAAGTTATACCCATTTGAAGAAATTTTTATTTTTAAGCAATATGCCAAGGCCAATGGTTGCTATCTTGGATGGTGGTTGGAGAGGCCGGACTCAATTTTGAAAGAGGGCCTCTCAAGGACCAATCAGGCTAAGGTTGGCTCTAAATGACCAGGTGAGATGGCTGAGCAGATTTTTGTAATAAAGTTAACTACGCCAACGACGGACGCCGAGTCATGGGAACAGCTCACAAAGCTAAAAAAAAAAAAAAAAAAAAAAAAAAAAAAAAACCACCCAAATCCGGTCGAAGGTGAGTAACCCCTCTCCCAGACCATTCACTGCACGCACTAGTTAGACTTTGTTGATATTTAACTCCAATCAATCAATCTCTATTGATTATATTAGCACAGTCTAGCTACAGTCATACCTACCTTTGTGGTCCACTGAATTAAATGAACACTTGTCTTATGTGTTCTGAATATTAAACTACCCAATGCAATTGTTTTTCCTGTAAAGACGAATAAATCAAGACACCACCTGTTATATGTAATCATTTTAAAATATTCTCTGAGTGAACAGTCTTTCAAAACTGGATGCATTGCATTGCTTGCCAAAAGTGCTAGGAAAGAGTAAAAACAAACCTAGAATTGTTGACTAGTTAGTGTTTACCCTATTTTCCCCATGACGTAATTAAAATAGCACCACCAAGCGGATGAAGCCTGGTTCATTCCCACTTGACCAGAATTTTTACATTTTTGTTCCAACCTAGTCAAAACTGTCATTTTTACCACTGGGCAATTACCGAGGTATAGTCTGTTTACATTGCCTATTACTTATGGTTGGCTATCAAACATGCAAGAAAATCAAATGAGTGTTTCTGTATATTTTCATATAAAGGAACATAAAAACTTAAACATTCAAAGCATGCTAAATAGATCGACTTAATCATTTTTAGTGTAATGATAAATTTTGCTTGAAGTTTTTTTTTTCAAGATTTTGCAACTTATTATTACCTTGGACAGTAGTTGAAAATGGTAAACTAATTTAACTGAAATGTGTATACATATTTAATTTGTTTTTAATACAATTAATACAAAAATAAAACATACAGCCATTATAGTAATGTTCAAACTGAATAAAACAACCACAGTTTTTGAAATTTTAAAATTGTGTAAGATATAAATTGAATAAATAGATCTACATGTACTTTAACTTCCCTTTCTATAACCTTAACAATAATGGCCATTGTTACGTATCATTTATAAAATTTAACATAAAAATATAAAAATAAAATTTAAAAAGATAAAAATGTGATGAAAAGTTGGACACACTAAAAATAAATAATTTGTCAGATTTGCTTTAATAGCCAATTGCTTTACTTACTGGAGGCGAAATCCCTATCTTCAAATCCTAGGATTAGACAATTGTTTTTCGGTAAGAAAACTGCCGAACTCCCGCACATAAGTGCGAGAATTGGACTAGATGTCAAGCATATGCCTTCTGGTTCAAACAGAATACTCTATAATCTCTTGGTCAGCAAAACTGGACAAATACAGTGTCATATAAGAAAGATGAGACCACTGCATAACTTAAAGGTACACTTGGACTTATTTAGCAAAAATTTGTTGTACACAAGATCACGACGGAATCCTGTACCAATGGATATATTTAAGTGATTTACACATGGAAAATGGTCAAATCAACTTTTAAATGTCCGTGCTGGACATATTTTGTCCGCGTCTGAATTCGCCCTACTTATAGGCATCGACCATGTCTGTTAAAATGGCGGGAAATGAATACAACCCGTAATCGTGTATTTTTTGATTTTTTATACGACGATATCTATATATTGCGTGAATATTTTTTTGTATTTTATCAGCTACATCCTCTAATTATATGCTGGCGCAAATGTGATATTTCATTTTTTTAATTCTGTGAAGATGAAAAATGAGTCAAAATGTATCTTTAACAGAATTTAAATGTTATAATCTAATTCCCATTTTAAAAATAAAATAAAATAAATAAGTTTATTCCTACGATGATGGCCAAAATGTTATAACTGACTCGTGGTCAGAGTTATTCATCAAAATATTCTTTGAAACAAATGAATTTAGTTTAATTTGTTTATTAAATAAATTGTACTTAATATGAGTAAATATATTATCTGTGTTCAAGACAACATGACCATAAACATAATTCCAAGGACTTATAAACAAAATCTTGTTTATAAGTCCTTGATAATTCTCCTGTGCTAACTTTCATGTTTACCTGTGATAACTTCCAGAACAGACTGTAGGTCACGGGTGATTAATTTTCTTTGTTTCTTACCTGTACCCTATCCCAATGAGGCAAAGTACTTTGTCAATAGACAGTTCGAAGTTTTGGCCAAGTGGGAAGACACCTGTGGCTTTCAGAGACTCAAACCTATTCTAAGAACATTATTCTATGTGTTAATACTTCTTCCATTAAAAGTACACGGTGCTAGACACGAAATTTATAACTTATACTTTGATAATAATACATTGCTCAGTACTTGAGTACTCGGTTTTGATAAAAGAAAGTTCTATATCATCTTCTGAAATAAAAATATGTGCAAACATCTATAACTGATACAAAAAAATCACTGAAATCACTGAAGCAAAAACTAAATTCAACTTGTTCAAATCCAGTAATTTCGAAGATCAGGATGGGGCCACAGGATTCGAGTAGAACACTAGTAATCACACAGTGAGATGGGGGTATATGGCTATTTGTCTGTCCGTTTTTAGAGATTTTTCGAGATTCATGACCTCAGCTTCTGTTAGTGGTATATACCGGTGCACTGTATATCTGTGCTATTTTGATTATTTAATATCTGTATTTGTATTTACTTTGACAAGGCATAATAACCCACAGATAGATATGAAGTCAGATTAAGGGTATATTGTGAGGTCAATACACATTTAATCGTACAATTCTCTCGATTAAAGGTAAAGATGTAGATCAATGCACTGACTCTACTCCTATCATACCCAAAATAATAATGATATTGATAATAATAATAATAATAATAATAATAAACCCAAAGCCGTAGTTGCCTAATGGTCATCGCGTTCTCCCTATCGCGAGTTCGAATTCGAACAACACTGCGGTTGTTTATTCCTGTCTTTTGGGTGACACGGTAGAAAGTGAAGTCCGTTGTCACAGTTGGTCTACGACCATATACGAGCTTATACAAAATTTGTCGGCCCTTTACCGGCACACAGTGCGGTACGTCTCCATAGGAGTAAAAGGGTCTTTAGTGGGACGTTAAACAACAATACAAAGAATCAACTATGATCATTGACTTGTCTTTCCCTTCCTCCAAGATTTTGATAAGAGTGAAATACTTAACAGATTCAACTTGTTAAAAATGTTAAATAAGCATTCATTTGCAATTGTTATAAAGGGAATTTTCAGAATTAAAATGTAATTTGAGTTTTTTTGTTTTGATTTATTCCGGATTCTACACGCCGATCCATCGACAAACATGCAAAAAGTGCTCAAACTTAAGAATAAAAAACAAAATATGTATGTATGCATGTATGCATGTATGTATGTATGTATATGTGTGTGTGTGTGTGTGTGTGTGTGTATGTATGTATGTATGTATGTATGTATGTATGTATGTTTTATGTAATGTATGTATATATGTATGTATGTATGTATGTATGTATGTATGTACATGTATATATGTACATGTATATATGTACGTACGTACGTACGTGTGTGTGTGTATGTATGTATGTATGCATGTATGTATGTATGTATGTATGTAATATAGGTCTAGTTTATCTATGTAATACGTGTTTATATTCATTTTCCCTATCTTAATCTTGAAAAGTGTAAAGAGTACTGCCTGGATGCTTCGTTGGTTAATTAAAGCATCCGCTGGAGTACGCTGATTGTTTGGAGAAAACTTTGACCTTAGAATAATCATGGTCATTCGTATTCTCATGTGACTAAGCATCACAAGCTAATATCATGTGATCGCTTTGTGTGAAAATAGATTAAACCTTTGACTAGTTGAACAAAGATGAATAACATATATATATGCAACTACCAGCATTAAAATTAGGTAATATAGGCGTTGACTTTAGCCAGCAATTTTTAACATCAAAATAAAATGAAATGAACTTTGATGTTCTCTGCGTGATTATTGTTACATATGAGAAATGAACTTGCATAACACTACGAAATTTTAGTACTAGTAAAAAATATACCAATCAAAATTCTGGTAGTGATATGACTACTACATTTTACAAAGCTTAATGAAGAAATTGACTACTTTAAAAAAAAACATGTACATGCACATGTTTATCAAAAATGTTTAAACATTCTTTATTCAAATGAATTATACATGCATCAGCTTTCCATCTTTTTTCTCTTGATATCATTTTTAAAAAAACTTGGAAAGGTAAAAGTAACGAACAATGATCGATATCATAATTACTATAAGGAATACAAAAAAAGTTGCGCAAATAAAAAAAAAAACACTTTTTAAATGCCCATAACTGGAAAAGTATAACTCACAGTGTCATCAAACTTCGGATATAAAAAAGAATAAATAAATAAATCAAAATGAATAAAATTAAAAAAAAAATTGCACAAAAAAGGACCACTGGAGGTCACCACTGGACCAGAGGTGAGATCAGGTGCCGGGAAATTGTCAAATAATTAAGTATATGTGAAGGACATATATGTAGGACATGCGTATATTCACCCATTATAGTGTATATTCACAGAATTATGAGATTCATTTGTCCCATGAAACGGTGTAATTTGGGCAGGTAGAGTTACTAATCATATTATATAGATATAGTGTGTTCAACGTTTATGTATTTTTTAAAACATAATTACACTTTCATGTATAGACCGTAGAATACAATGGATTAATGGATTCAATAATGACAATAATACATGTATTTTGGTATTTTCTTCTCAATAGAAACACACACACACACACACACACACACACACACACACACACATATATATAAATATACATGTATATATAAATTAGAAATTGAATAGAACAGAAAATTTATTATCTAAAGTTGAACAACTAAGGCGTATTAGCTATGTACAGTTAGGTACCGCCTCATCAAGTGCACAACAATGTTGATCTACCCTAAATAACAACCGATACCTTATCTGCTTATTTACTTATGTGTCAAAATATTTATCATCATAGATAACACCGGTCAATTCTCTATCTACATCTAGCACACGTGCACACGTACCCAGTTCTCGGAATTATGTATCTCCTATATGATATTAGGATGATTTTAACCCCCTCCTCACATATTTTACCACATTATTCTTATAAAACTTCAAATGCCCAGCACAAAACATAGGTACAGTGATATCTAGTAATGATTGTTTCTGATTTCAAAATACAAATGTATTCGCATTATACAATATTTTGATATGAACCTTTTTGTAATTTTGTGTTTTGAAGTTCAAATAGTGCATTACAAATGTTTCAGTAAGATGTAGGCTACCTATTAATTTTATGAAGACCTAAGTTAAAAATAAAGCGGCTCTTCATAAGAAGTGACGATTTCCTACGTGAGTAATGGAGGCAGATTAACAGTTAAGTTTCCGGTTTGATAGTATGCCGTTAATATATGATTGTTTCGTGTTGGTGAATTCATTATAACCAGTGCTTAATAAAATATGCTAAAATTGTATATAAGGTTACATGTAGGAATTCACTATTCGTATAATTATATTACTGCTTGCATTGGTATTCAAAACTGTACATTTTTTGAGTTTCTGTTTTGTTGACTAATGCCATATACAAGAATATGGTACACTGGAACCTTCTTATATTGAACCCTGATATATCGAATTCCCGATTAATTTGAAGTAGTTTTCATTCCCCTGATTTACATTATTTTTTATTTTAACCCAGTTATTTTGAAAACCCTGTTACTGTAAACCCTGAAATTTTCGCTGAATTTTATTTCAGCGAATCGATGGTCATGCGATTATTCGCGATACTGTATGTTCGCGAGCGTGCCTTTGAGTTAAAAGTTTGTGTTGTTTAATGCATCTTAATATCAGGTCAGTATATTTAGCGAGAACTTTTTATTGGCGAGTAAGTGCTCTCGCGTAATTACGCGAAAATAAAATTCTCGCGAATAAAAATGGATTTACAGTGATTTGAAAGAAAAATCCATTCCCCTTCTGGTTCAATATAATTGGCTTCCAATGATTTTCTGAGGAGATTCCAGCATAAACCAGTGGAAGACTTCTGTTAGCATTTGCTCGACACTGCGATGGATTCATAAATGGGGAATCTTATAAGTGATTACGATGACTTTAACTGTCCCAAAAAAGAAGGACAGATAAACCTGATTCTTTGATTCAAACCCAACCCTTGGTTTATCATTAGAAGAAGCCTGTGTGATCAAATTTATGTTTTGATATTCTCACAAATCAACTAACGATAGGGGTACATTAGCTTGTAACTACTTTACGGTCGACTTTTTCAATGTGGTAGATAAGCCACCGTGGCTAAGTGGTTAGCGTATTCGATTTCCAATTATGAGGTCCGGGGTTCGAGCCCAAACACGACGCGGTTGGCTGTCACGGTCTTTTAGATGAGACAGCAAAAAACCGAGGGCGAGTAAACAACCCTCCTTGAGCCATATGTGATGAGCATAGGAAACATTTGTCGCCCTTTAGCGGCGCACGGTGCCATCTTCATATAAGATAAAGATTCCTGAGAGGGGCGTAAATTAACAATACAATCAACATATTTCAGAATTATGGATGTAGTAGTTTCACCGTTGTTCGTTTGATATGGTCATGAAGTGCAAATATATCGTTTATGAATCAACGCCTATTCACCGAGTCTAGAGTACAATATATATTTAATGCTTTATTTAAAATAAGTGCAAAGTCCATTTCGGTATGTAGCCTAAATGAAATCAAATGTACGATTTTTCAGATTAGTCTGAAAATTGGACTGATATTAAGTTTAAAGTTAAAAAGATACATACTTTTTATTACTTCCATTTCAATAATATGTATTTGTCTTGATTTCTGTCGTTACGTACTTAACCCCGCCCCTGAATAACAAATAATAACATGTCAACATACCATATCATTTACCGAGTTTTCGCTTTAGTTGAAACGTGATGAATTTTCGTTTTTGACCAAATCTTGTGATTGATATTTATAAACGGAATCTTTTTTAATGTAATGTCAATTCCAGTTCCCATTGTCACCTTCTCACATGTTGGTTGTGAGAATTAAAAACGTGTATCGTCAACTTAATTTATTTTTGTAGCCTTCCAAAAACTTGCAGTGTGTTTCACTATTTTTCTAGTTTGTGATACACAAAAGCCATTCACAAGACTACAACTTAAAACTGAGAATTCGGTATTAACGCTATTATAAGCGGTATTCGCTATTTCAAAGTCCCTTAAGTTCAACTTTTGCGTATTACATTTTTCTACTATTTTGCCTCATATACCAATGTTCTTAAGTTATTTCTGTCCATTTAATCCTCTTAAGTATAGATATATTTCTGCAAAAGTATTCATCAGTCTCCATTGTAAAAACCATATACTCGTTTTTGCCTACATTGCCTTCGAAAATGTTCTATGCTTAGTAAAGAAAGGTTTATGCATGAATGTCATGGATCAGTCCAATGAATCACAGTAGTTGGATTCACGTTAGAGAACCCTCCGTGTTTCACGGCCATAAGTGCCAGGCATAAAAAATACTTGTCACCCTGCACCGGCAAACGGTGACGTCTCCATATACATGTAAGCAAAATATTCTTAAGTGGGACGTTCAACAACAAAACAACCAACTAACCAAGTACAATGAAAATTATGCTTTTAATGATATCCCTTTCTCTTCTCAAACAAATATATGATAAAATCCAGTTGAGCTAAAATACTTTAACCTAGCTCGACGACTTGTTATTTTCAAAAGCACATTTGATTGGTAATTCGCAGAGGCTATTGGGTATGAAAATCACTAGAAGGATATGATATGGTATGGTATGGTATTGTTGTTTAACGTCCCACTCAAGAATATTTAACTCACACGGAGACGTCGCGTGTGCCGGTGAAGGGCTACAAATTTTGCCTATTCTCGGCACTGCTGGCCGTAGAGCATGGAGGGTTCTTTAACGTGCCAACACCTACTGTGACACGGGGCCTCGGTTTTTACTGTCTCATCCAAAAGACAGAGACGGCCAACCGTAGAGTGGCGCTACGCGGCTTGAACACAGATCCTTCGATTCGCAATCGAACACGCTAACCATTCATCCACGGAGGCCCAAATCACTAGGAGAATCGGTACGTAATATACAAATTTGGGTAATATTGGAAATTGCGGAACTTTGAAAACCACCAGGTGGAATCAGGTGCCACGGAGGAGAAAGCTTTACCTGCTGACTGGTCACATTCTTAATTATTATCGGGTTTTAGGTCATGCAGAACAGCGAGAAGAATATTACGCTGGGAATAAATTTTTATTAAATTGAATCATGAACTCATAACACAATAGAATTATTTATGGCCTTTTTTAACGTGGCATCAACTGAATAAAACTGTTGAATTTCTGTGAGCTTAATAAGCCGAAGTGTAATGAAGATCAAAATCTATACCCAAATTTTGAATTAAAACATCCCAGGAGAGTAACAAACGTAGACACAAAATATGTCTAGAATAAATACATTTGTATACATATTATGTATATGCTTATACATGTATTTGTATACTTTAGGCTTCAATGGAGGTTTCTATTGCAACATCAAACATTTTATATCCAAATAAAGAGTAAAACGTAATTTTATCTTGCAATCAACGAAATCGCATATAACGAGGTACCGGTTGTTGCGAGAAGATTTCTTTTCCATGTGCATTTTCCATGTACTACTTCGTTCTTTCGAATTACGAAAATCGGATATAATGAGATAAATATACTGCTCCCTTCAACTTTGTTATATGTGGATTTCACTGTATCTCAGACAGGCATACAGTGGAACATCGCCTAATGACCACTTCACTTTATAAATCAGACAAATTTTGGCTAATCACTAATGTGTCGTAGCAGCGAGGTTCCATTGTGTTTAACTATGTTTTGTATGAGAATTATACGGAAAGGTTACGCATGTACATTTAACAGTAACACTTGTTTGTATTTCCACACACAAAGGCAAGGTACAACTATGAAAAGTAATTAGCGACAGCAAAGCTATGCACATTCTTTATTTATCGCAGAGAATTGGAAACGCTGTAAAAAATTGAAAATAAAGCCTTAATTAAATTCTATGAGCCTTCGGCAAGAATCTGGATACACGCGGATACAAAAGGTACCTATTGTAAGTCTTACAGAAACCTAATGACATTGTACAGTATTTGATAATCAAATCGGTTAAGTAGGCCCAAAGTACAACATAATCTTGTAAGCAACATACACACATACATTGACGCTATAAAGAGTTATTTGCATGACAAAGTGGCCGAAACCGCGACTAGGTACTTTTCCATTTCCAAAAAACAGTTAACGCACCAGGAATAAAATGACTTGGGGATATTAAAATATATAGTTAATACCCAACAAATTGTTTCTTTCTTTTTCTTTCTCTCTTTTTTTTTTACATAGTTTGACCAAAAATCCATTGTCCTTCTACACAGACCGTTACTTGGTGTCTCGGTTACCAGGCAGCTGCAAGTTTGAATGCCATCAAATAATAGTTTTCAACATTGAAATAAAATGAAATGAACAAATCATTTGCAACAATTAATGTTCCTTTGACCTGATAACATTGATATAGTTATTTATATGTGTACATGTATCTGTTGCACAGTGTGAGATAAACACTGAATATGTGCGCAGTTAGATTGTCAAGTATTTCGATGATAAAAGTTTCAAAGTCTATCATCGTCAGCAAATTTCGAATGGGATAATTACTAATTTACTATCTTCGTGTGAACTTTACTCTTTCAATACTGTATAAATGTAAGTCCTGTGCGGGACTCACTTAATACGAAAAAGTGATTTGTAACCGCCAAAGCTCCGACATGGAGCGCAAACTATTAATACTTGCTATTTTAGTAGCAGGATCACAGGCGGGTAAGTTGTATTTATGTTGAACTTATATACATGTTCTTGCAAACGGGTTCATAATCTTTAATGTGG
>JACSZP010048344.1:2339-13015 GCA_016161895.1 Pinna nobilis | reverse complement strand
ATGGCGATAGAGCAGGGAGGGTATATATATATATGACAATATAACAAATAAAACATAGATATTTAAGGTCTATGTATCTTTAACGAGATGAAATAAAACTCCGCTTTAGCGACATTTTCAAAACAAAATTTCTACATGTTTCAACATAAAAATTCCGTTGGATCCTCTCCTACCTAAAAGGAAGGATATGTTAAAATATTTTGGCCAATTTAAAGTAATACATTAGTACAGGTACTTAATTTACTAATTCTTTTAAAATGCCACTAAAATTAATCCGCTATAAAATGACCTTTTAACCTTTGGATCAAGAATTGATAGATCTGCAGACTCAACAACAACATCAATTTTGACGTAACACTATTTCACAAACAACTTAGCAGATTATATCGCCATGAATAATATTGTCGCCCTTAAGTGGATATTGCCCCCAGGAGATACATATATTTGTAAATTCTTGTTGGTCTTAAGTCCTTGTTGGAGATATCCGCATGTATACCCGTAAATATGGTCACATAGATGGTCGGAATCGATAACAATGAGTGATATCATGAAATAAACGCATGATTAATTAAATGACATAACGTACGTACTTTGTAACAAGAGGTATATAGATACACGCTTTATTGGGGGATCTGATCATCTCCTTAAACCCGAAAGTAAAGTTTCACCGAAGTAGCTGACAACAGTTTTTTTTCGCCATATTTGTTTTAATCATCAGAATGTTTGACGTATTTCAGCTCCTAGCCTTCTTTGATTGTCTTTGTTATTTTTTTCTGCCGATCTTTTACTAATTCATACATAAACATGAGTTTTGAAAATACCAATAGTGAAAACATCAATTGCTCCGATGGTTTTTGATTTCAAACAGACTGGTAAGTGTGTTTTGTTTTCGGTTAACTTCAAAGTGTTAAGTCTGTTTCAACACGTTGATATAAAATAATGGAATGGTCGAAAACGGAACCGTTGTATGTATACAGTTACTTCTGGTATATTTGGACATGACGCAGGGAAGCAGGCTAAAGTTAGTCAATATTTCATTACTGGTATTCAATTTCAAAATGTCTAATCCTAATTTTAGTACTTGGTAGTTTTGAAAACCATTACCGGATTACAAATAAGTTACAAAATATCTTTTAAGGAAGGTTTCATCTACAGATGTTATTGAAATATTGTAATGTGAACGAGGGACAAAGAGAGCACAACATTTTAAATCTTAGGGGTTTGTATTGCTGTGCAATATTGTCAAGGGGATGGAACATGTCATGTGTATTTTTATGCGAACGTTTCTCTTTTAACATAGATGAAACAAATACATTAAACACTTGAAACTTGATTTTACATTTTCAGCCTCAAGTCTACGAGGAGGAGTTCTGGCGGCCATTAAGCACTGGGAGAAACTTACTTGCCTGAGGTTTCAGAAAAGGTCGTCATCTACCGACAGTTATGTTGTATTTGCACCGGGGTACGGGTAAGTTTGCGATCTCGTAAAGGATAATACTGACAAAACCTTAGATAAGGAGAGTCATTGTGGCCGAGGTATTAACCTTTAAATCTCGAGGTACCTGGTTCGAGTTCCCTCGGCTGGAGCGACTTCCTTATCTAATCATTCGGATGCCATGTCCAGTGTCACATAGTAAGATACCCAGGAAAGGATTCAAGATGCTACATACTGCAGTACGGATAGTATTTTTTAATTCAGGGAGATATAAATTAAACGAGATATGTAAATATTACCGTAATTCCTTGCATATTATCCGCTCCAGTGTATATCCCGCTCACCGCACAATATTGCATTTATGTCCTGAAGTCTTCAGATAGCCTGCTCAGGCATATTACTCATGGGTTATCTGCTACATTTACTTATTATTAATCGTAGGCTTTAGGACTAGCCCACTTTAGTACGATCTATACTTGTGCCCCATGCTACATGCTTCAACGCAAAGAATTGCGGTATGCATGTATATGACATACGTCCCACTGAAGTATCTTCCACTTATAAGGAGAAGTCACCGTATGCTGGTGAAGGTCGGCAAGTGTTGCCTATGCTCGGCACTTACAGTCGAATATAGCAGGGAGATCTCACGATTCTAATTCGAAAACGCTAACCACTTGTCCACAACTGAATAGTGAGCTCTCTTTATCCCAGCAACATCTACGGTGACACTGGGCCTCGGATTTAAGAATTTAAGAGACTCGCACGAGCTATACGCAAGTATGGCCTCAAACGCCGATTGCTTAGCAATGGGACATTTGCCACGTTTCTTAGGAAATTTGATTTGTCGCGGCTTTAGAGAATGAAAGCCCACGCGGTGAACATACTGTCTTTTTAGAACGACAACATAATGTTTTCTTTTTACATAGATCGCTTAGAATAAGTATTCTTTCAGTAATTAGTCGTTCGAACAGGTAAAATTGTTCAAAGATGTACATTGTGTATTTGACACGCTTAAAATTACGATTTATTACAGGTGCACTTCCAGAATCGGGCGTGAAGGTGGAGCTCAGGAAACTACTCTCCATGAAAAATGTAACAATGTAAGTAAAATTTTAAGCGTTTTCCTACTTAATTATTAAAGATTTCAACATCTGATAGCCAACAATTGCCTATGAAAGATACATTTACAAAAAAGTTTTTCAAGGGTAGTAACGGGCGTAAACGACCTTTGATCCCTTGCTTGGGTGCTCCCCCGGAAACTTTACGTCAAATGCTGAGAAATATTTAACACTTTTATATTTATATATGTTTTGTGAGAACCCATTCAAGAACTACAGGTATTCAACGATTGATTATTCAACGAGAGCCGATGAACTTATCCCTACTTAGAAAAGTTCCTCGTATGTGAAAAACTTAAATTCGTGTTTTTTAAAAAAAATGCAATGGGACTGTTTCATGTACCACGTGACACACTTTTTTGCGGCTCTAGTATCTACAATAGTGATAGAAAATAACGCTACGTAATCTTCCATCTGAAATGACGTTAGCGCGGAACGTCGTCTTCTAACATCATTCCAACACTAATAGAAACAACAGTTCCGCACAGACGCTATGGGGTATCACATGGTACATGGCACAGTCCCATTCCTTACGTTAATTTCTTCGTTGCATGCATCAGTCAAATTGTTTTAACCTATCTGATATATTTCATTCGTCCACAGCTCGGCAGTATAGCGCATGAACTAGGTCACGTGGCAGGGTTTTTCCATGAACATACAAGAAGCGACAGGGACACATTCGTTAATATCCTTAAACAAAACATCATGGATGGAAAAGAGATTGACTTCAAGAAAAGGAGTAACGCAAAACTTGTTGAGCCGTATGATCTAGGCTCTGTTATGCATTATGGACCAAAGGTAGGAGGAACCTTACTGATAAATTACTTATATTGATAAACTTACGCTTTTTACACACTATGTATACATTTTTGTAATAATACATTTTCGACTAAAGAGTTAATCTCAGTTTGTTTGTCAGCCTTTACTGTCCCATCTAGTTTTTTTTCACTTTCAAATACTAGTGATGAAAAATCGTTCCATGCTTAAGAGAAATAAAATCAAGGAATGCGTCATAATAGTTCATCACTAAAAGCTGTAACAAAGAATAGTGCATTTGCATAGATTGATATATCAGAAGCCAGCTGCTAAGACGCAGTTATCCTGTGTACGAAACTGTGTCTTTACGGAGAAAACTGCACTTCCGCTGGTTAATGCAAGTGTGTAAAACTCTCCATGGAAATTTATCTTGCGTGTAGCATACAGAAAGTGAACGATAAGCTTGTTCACGATACTGAGCCCTTACGTACCAAAGCTGCTGGTTCGTGTTTTATATTTTCCATGGAACATTTGCCTAATGTGTCAAGCATAGAAGCAATTTTTGAGAACACCCGGTCCAATCCCAATCTTTTTCGAGATTGTTTTAAATGTCGGCGTTTTTGTTTTTGTTTCGAAGTTGTATCATATAGGACGTAAAATTAAAAGTCTTTTTATACTTCTACTTTTACTTTTACTTATGTGGCTGCTTTTTTCTATTTTCTTCAGTGGTTCAGTAAGAATGACGGTTACACGGTGAAACCAATAGACATCGACTTCCTTGGTGTTATTGGACAAAGAGATTCCCTGAGCTTCCTCGACGCCATGACTGCCAATGTTGTCTACAGATGCAATGGTAAATTATCTCAGAAAAATACTTCCTGCAGTAGTTGTCCTCATTTATTTTTGTTACTTTAGAAAAGAGGGGTTTATTGATGTTTTGGAAAAATTTGTTAAAAACTCTAGATGATATTCTCCAGCACACTTTATGGAAATAATTCATCAGCTTTTATATATTTACGATATTTCGGAAGAACATTTTTAAGGGATCTGAAAGGCTAACAAAGAATCCCCTGACAAAATCCCCTTTGGCATTGGTAATTTTCCTTCCTGTTAAAATTTCTTCAACTTTCATCCGGACTTTAAACATTGAACATTGCTAAGTGTATTTTTATGTTTAGCTTTCAAAGAACTAAATATGACATGAATGTGTCTCTAGCCCTCGCCGAATACGATGAGGGATTTTTTTTTACCTACATTACTGTTCTTGAGCTCTTGCATCAATTGCGTACTTAACACTATCGGACTATGCATACATGATATCAATTTTACACTATTTTGGAATATGATTATCATTTATGTTCTTAGTCTGAAATGAACATAAATATATTACGACTTCATTCGAAAACAATACAAAGACACCATTACGGGTAAAGACGAATGAACAAGTTAGCTAAATGCATGCTATTCATGACCTACTGACGGGTCAAACGGGTATTCATACACCTGTTAAAAATATCTCTTATTAATGGGAGAATTCGAAAGGAATACTAGAAACTCAATTTTTCTCAGCCTTTAATAAATACGTTTGTTACCTGTTCGTGAGATCAATTTGTGTTATTAAACCTGAGGACAATACGGTTTAATAAGTATTTACCTCACAAGGATGTTGCCGTGTAAATATGGATACTTTATTTAATTGGATTATCATAATTTCTCATTTCAGACCAGTGTCCCAACAAGAACCAACAATGTGCAAATGGCGGGTACATAGGCCCAGATTGTAAATGTGTATGTCCCCCTGGTTTGGCTGGAGATTGCAATGATGTTATTCCAGGAACTAACAGTACGTAGATGTGCTTTTTTGAGCAAGCACTGTATATAGAATTGTAAGCACTGGTCGTAACTACATACATATCAATTTGATACCACGATTATGTCTTAAATGGCATATACAATAGTGCTGTGGCACAATTATTAGCAAATTTTCCTTACACAATATGTTCATTATCTCTCTTTCTGGGTACTTCATGCCCTAAAGCATTTACAGGATTTCTCTGTTGCTTTTGAGATTTATATTTTTGTTTTGCTTTACCCCAAACTCGTCAAACATTCTTAAATGGTGACGGCCAGTTAAAACTACCGGATGAGAAAAGTCGGCTAAAAATGTAGCCAGGGAGAGAGACCAAAGGCTATCAGCAAGTTGACTTTTTAACTTTCTGTTTTAATCATCTTCGGTTTCAGCGAGGCTCGCAACCGCGCAGAGTAGAGATCAGACACTAAATGGCAAAACACATAACTCTAATCATACAGCCACAGTTGCTCTTTTGTATATATCTAATCAACAAGCCATTTATAGATATTTTAAATGGATGTATACATTGAAATCGAGGCTCTATGCCGAGTTGATTTGCGTTATCTTCCACTATATGGGATACGGTTCCTTCCAAGTCCCAACATTTCTGAAATATACCCAAACTTGATGGAACCATACAAAAAACCCAAATTGATGTTGAGAGGAACATTTAGCCCACTGTAATCAACTGAACACTAATCGAATGCCAAAAATATGAAATATTGGATACACATGAAAATAACAATTTCAAATACTAAATA
Source organism: Pinna nobilis (assembly GCA_016161895.1). Lineage (NCBI taxonomy): Eukaryota > Metazoa > Mollusca > Bivalvia > Pterioida > Pinnidae > Pinna > Pinna nobilis. The sequence goes on along the minus strand of JACSZP010048344.1, from coordinate 7,093 downwards.
TGACTGAATACGACTGTTTGAAACTTGTGTCTCTTTTTGTTCATAGAATAATTGTTTTCTTGTTAAAAGACTGCGGAGGAGTTCTTCGAGGTAATTCAGGCGGTTTTAAGAGTCCTAACTACCCAGGCGAATACGGAAACAACTTAAAATGTTATTGGCTGATAACGGTAAGCCTTTTAAAAATATTAATATGGTTTTGAAAAAAGTGATTTCTCTGCTGTATATGAAAAAGAGCATTTCTGTAACTTAAATATTTGAAAAATTGATTGGTTTTGAGAAACATTTTCATTTCCACTTTTACTTTATTTCCTGACATGGTTTTTCAGGGTTCACCGGGATCCAGCATCACCTTACAATTTACGGACTTCGAAATAGAAGATGATACGGAAGGTCCCTGTGCTTATGACCACGTGGACATCCATGTGTACGGACCAGATCATGCTGGCGCCAAGTACGTTATATTTGCTCCTACTAAAGTTGTAGAAAATATACATACTGCAGTTAACTAAAAGTGATCTATCGTAAAACGTTCTTTTAATTGCAAATATTCAATAACTTTACAACAAAACACGGATATATTGAAACCGACAGGGAACAAAATTTGTCTTTCAAATAAACAGAGTTTTCAAAATAGCTGAGTGAAAAAAGCAATAAAACAATTTAGCTGGGAAAATAAAGGCATTTCAAACTACCTGGGATTTCAATATTTGTGAGTTTCATTGTAGTGTTTTTATTCGTTTTAAGAGAGAGAGAGAGAGAGAGAGAGAGAGAGAGAGAGAGAGAGTAATAATTGTACTTATTGTGTTGTGTTGTATTTGTTAATAGTCCGACTCGAGAAGAACGTCTAATTTCGGCCTTTTCACGACATTTCGGGCCATTAAGCAGTGAATGATCCTAAAGTAGTACATGTCGACATCCACTTTGATTTAGATTTTTTTTCTAATATCTCATCATAAGGACCCTAGGTTCAATGGGTCAGAGACGACCACTACCTCGGCTTTAATGAGATTTATTGTAAACTTTGAAATCACCGACTTTCTTTTGAGGGCTAATCGACTTGTAGATAAGCTCTCTAGCTGGGGGGGTTTGTACGTGGTCGACTGAAACATTCGTGGAGGAAGGTGTTGTAGTTTTGTTGTTGTTTAACGTCCCACTCAAGAATATTTAAATCATGCGGAGACGTCACCGTGTGCCGATGAAGGGCGAAAAAGTTTGCCTATTCTCGGCACTTATACCTGTAGAGCAGGAAGGTTTTTTTTACGTTTCAACACCTACTGTGACACGGGACCTCGGTTTTAACTGTTGCATCCGAAAAACAGGGACCGTCAACCGCGGAATGGCGCTGCGCGGATTCGAACCCCGGACCCTTCGAGGTCGAACACGCTAACCACTCGGCCACGAAGGCCCCTCTTGGAAGAAGTAGTAAACATGGAATCTTTGACTCTTCACGGACACCTTTTACTTTGTTTACTTTTTATATTTCTTGGTTCTCATAATTGTATATACATGTATATCCTTACACATGGTTTTGTTCATCTCACTTGTATTGAAGTATATATTGTAGGTTCTGCGACAGAGGTCCGTCTGGTGTGATTTCATATTCCGACCAAAGTCTCCTAGTTAGTTTGCATTCCGATGACCAGTACGGATTTCGTGGGTTTGAAGCAAAGTACACAATACATCCTTGAAGAAAATATCGTCGAACAATTGTATTATTTGAATGACTGACCGAATTGTGGAGGATCATTGATTCATAATAATATTATGAAATAAATACGCAATTTCAACCTGTTATCTGATTTGTTTGACATTACAACTTGAACTAACGTGTCGTTTTTCCTCAGTATCTCGTCTTCTATAGATAATAAGGTCCGGTAATTGAATTGCAAATTTTAGAAAAAAATGCAACTTAATACAAAATATACACCCCTTCGAAGAAGTGAAGACATAATAAATGAATAGACAGGATACAAGTGAGAGTTGTCTCAAGATGTGTTAATGAAGCACAAATTCCTCGTATGGTTCCACAGTAAAATGAGGATAGAAAGAAGTTCAAACTTCTATAAGGTCAAGGTCATTTGGTTAAAGAAAACTTAAAGAAAGCTTGCTACAATGAATTCAAACGTGAAACATAAAGAGCATACCACGTTGTGTCAAAGGTTAAAGGTTAAGCTGTTTGTGGACGGACAGTGAAAGTCAGACAGAGAGAAAACATATAGACCCTACACTTCATTAAAAGAAAAGAAAATACCCCCTCCCCCCCAAAACAAACAAACAAAACATGTAAAACAAAATATGAAATAACAAAACAAAATAAAACAACCCCCCAAAATAAAAACAACATCAACAATAACAACATCAACAAACAACACAATCAATACAAAACAATAATGGGAATACCTAAAAAGTAAAAAGCCCTCCCCCCCCCACCAAAAAAAAGAAAAAAGCCGATAGCAATTAAGTAAAATGAATAGTAAAAATAGCACAATAGAAGACAGTGTTGGCTTTTTATTTATTTTTTTTTGCATTTATGCAGAAAACGAAAATCTTTCAAACATGCATGTTTTCGCAATCATCTGAGATTTGATGATGGCGGTTTGAACCCCTCAAGCTTAATAGACGGATGACAGATACAGAATTGACCCTCGTCTATTGGACAAAATATGAATCCAGTGAATATAGGACATACGCGGACCTCTGAATATTCGGACATGGGATCAAGTACCATGGAGGAATAAGCATTCACTGCTAACCGGTCAAATCCATCGATAGTGTTTTCTTATCGGTTGCTATGATGAAGCATTCTAATAATGACTATTTGCATTCACATGAATATGATTTTTTTGTGATGCGAGACCTAGGTAGGTATGCATGTGACTCGTATTTTAGCAGTAGTTAAAATGAGGAGAGGACACTTTGAATGGTTGGAATTTTTTTGAGTCAAAATACAACTGAGTCGAACATTTTTCTCAGTTTCGCTCATTTCCAGAAAACGATTTTCCACTGTTTCTAACAAAAAGAAAGATGTCTTTACAACTAAATCATCTAGTTTGTTTGTCTTTCATTCCATGGGATTTGTTGTTTTGTTATTTGTCAAACCTTTTTTGATCAGTGTACTTGAAGGGAGATTGTATAAAAATAATTCCTGTTTTCATAATTTGTAGATGTGATTGAATGAACAAGACGCCATTCAATTTTGACTGTCTTGTATTCAAAATGCAGTAGTTCAAACCCCTTGCTGCATGTGTTGAATCTCACGCTGGTAAGCTCTAGTTAACAAAAAAAAATGCTAAAAATCGGAAAAGCAGATAAAACCATAGCTAAAACAAAAAGAGACAAAAACACAAACAGCAACCCACACAACAAGTCGAAGAAAACCAAAAAATAGAGTAACTCGAACCCCCACCAGAAACCTTGATGAGTTCAGGTGCTCTGGAAGGATAAGCAACACGTACTCCGCTCGCGGCACCTGTTAAAATTTTTTCAAACATGGGAATACGTCACAATCGGTTATGGTCATAAACGATAACAAGGACGGAATTAGGTATGTGATAAGGGGAACATAACCCTCACCATTTGTTTTACAGATTTACCATAATAATCAGCCAGTTCATGACTGAGATCATAAAACTTTCGAAGTGATGACTTCAATTTAACCATTACGAACCAATGTTTAAGTAACGTCTTTGTCAACAGCAATCCTCTATCAAGGAAGATCTGATCGGAAACGAATGCTCTGGAATATCGTAGCAACTGAGAGATATATACTTCATTTGTAGTTACCGCTGAAATATTGCTGCTTAGAAATGGAAAGTTTACAATAATAAAAATAAAATCATTTCGTTTTTATCGTATTCTTTTTTTAAACCGTCGTTTATTGTGAATTTGCAGGTGTAGATCAAGGTATGAGTTCTTTATTTCGAGCTCATTTGGATAGATGAGATCAACATAGCCATCACATTTGGAATTATTTAATGACAGAACCTCCTCTATATAACAGAACGTTAAGCTAAAGGATCAGGTCAAGTTTTTTTCATTATTTTTTAAAAGCCCCTTTATGAAATTAGCCTTCAACGAATTAAATAATACGTCAGCAAGAGGAAGAGCACAACTGGTACCCATTGGGGTGCTGAGAGCCTGTTGAAAAACAAGTCTAACACAATAAATCTGTTGTCCCTAAAAAAACAAGCATTTGGATGATGTCGTTTTCAGAAAACGTTATATTAAAATTAAAAGGTGTTGAACGAAATATGGCTAATATGGTCTGAAGGAGAGAATAAGTATTTTAGTTTCACATAATATCTTGTTTGGTAGACGAATTAAAACCACGGTATTGTATAAATTACACTTTTAACATATGTTATGTTTTACTTTTATCTTAGTCACTCCATTACGTCATGGAAAGGAGAAATAAATGTAAAATATCGTATTCGGTACAATATACACATCCTATCAGCAGAGGACATACACTGGCCTCTGAAATCTAAAAGGAGGAACCAAGATGCATGGCGGTGGAAACATATTCGGTTTACTAGCCATGCCCGCCATGAGTCTACTCTCAAATTGTAATAAATAAAGTGAGAAATATATCGTTGTTTAACATTTAACTCTATTTTTTACTCATGTACGTTGTTATTGCGTTGTTGTTTAACGTCCCACTCAAGAATATTTCACTCATATGGAGACGTCACCGTGTGCCGGTGAAGGGCCACACATTTTGCCTGTACTCGGCACTGCTGGCCGTAGAGCAGGGA
>JACSZP010048312.1:263-21310 GCA_016161895.1 Pinna nobilis | reverse complement strand
CCTATTGTGACACAGGACCTTGGTTTTTACTATCTCATCTAAAAGACAGGGACAGCAAACCATGACAGGGCTTAGGCTCGAACCCTGGACCTCACCATCAGAAGTCGAAAAACATGCAAACCATTAGGCCATGGCAACCCAGACAATAGTAAATAAGAACAAAATATAGAACTCATTCTATTTTTGGATTTGTTTTTATTTTCATTTGTAACATAAGATTTTTTTTTCAGCAACATTGCATGTCACCAGAACTTGTATATGAAAATAAATATGTGACTGGACGGCACTTGAAGATGAGACAAAAAAGTTCAGAATAAATAATAAAATGAAATGGATGGCATTACATTAAAAATAAAATCAAATCAAATGATAAAAATCAACATAAATATCTGTATATACAAGCAAAACAAACAAATAAAATTGAATAAAATGGACGGAAAAATGTGTGGACAAGAAAATGAGACAGTAAGATATACAGGTGAATATAAAATGACAGGAAAATGATGTACAGTACGCGTCAGGTGGGTTGTAATGATTTAGTGAGGATGACGGGTAATATACAAAAGTTATGGATATAAAATCAATTCAAAATACAACCAAACGGGTAGAAAATCAATTCCACTTCTAAAGTAAATAATAAAACCAAGTTAAACATAAAAATTCTATAGTTTGCAACATAAAAAAGACATTAACTACATGTGGATCCCAAGCAGAATCTCCATGTTAAGTTTAAGATGGCGTCAATTCTTTCTGAGAAAAGTGATAACAGGAAATGATTGAGGACGGATGATTGACAACTGACCAAAGGTAATTTGAATAGGGTAACGTAAGTGTGATGGTGGGCTTAAAAATGATTGTTCTGATGATGTGAGAATTATGATTTTACCTGACGAGAGGTTATAATCCTTATCTTAAGTTTCTATCAATGTCCTTGGGAAGACAACATACAAATAAAACAAAACAAAGACAAAAAGTTAAATAAGGAAATAATCAAAAGAAAAAAAACCAAAAAACAAGGACTGAGATTAATACCTGTTAAAGTTAGTTCAAAACATGTAGTTGAGCTGTAGATTTGACAAACATTATAGAGTATTCCATGGTACACGGATTAGTTCCATTTTCTGACTGCAAATGGGGAAAAGACGTAGTATTTATCCATAGAAATTTTTTCTCTTGGTACTGACTATAACAAAGTTGCACAAGTTTGCAAAACAAGTTTGTGACTTCCAGAATTTGTGCATTGTCTGAATGATTTGAGCACTTTCCGCATAAATAGATATAAGATGACATCAGGGCCAAGGAGTTCATCAGCTTATCAAATACGAACCCTCAATTAAATATAGCCAAGTAATGAAATAAAACTATAATAATGCCTTACAGTTATATAAATTAAAACCTTGGGTTAAACTATTTAGAAAATTTGCTTAAGCTCTAGGGAAACCAACAGATGAACAATAGGTTCAAAAAATCTCACAGACATGATGCATGTATGTTTCAGTGGAAAGGAGTCCACCCTGAAGAGAAAGGGGATCGAGTACCAAGCATGATTTTCATTGTTAGTAAATAATGTCTCACTGATTATAAATACAAAAATATGCAACATTTTCTCGTTAATGGAATGTGTGACTTTGTCAAGGGATGGAGGGGGGATTTATAAATCAAGTCCTTGAAAAGCATTTTGTATCATCGGCTGTAGTATTTGTATCACTAAATCTTGTAGCCTATAAATATCTACATTAACATGTATGTATGTATCGTGAACATACACTTGTCATAAACTATCCTTTAACATTAGCAACATTGATATATAATAAATGTTAGATCACATAACAACTGGCATGCATAAAATATATGTACAATATATAATCTATAATCAAATTAAAATTACCAACAATTACATTATACTACAACAAAATTAAACATTTGGACGGCTTCAACAATTCTTCATAAATTAACAAAAACATTCACTAGATCAAACTTCGGACGGGTGGGGGATGGTGGGATGGGGTGGGGGTGGAGTATCACTCGACGTCAAATAACCTCTATCTATACATATGATAAAATTGTGTAAAAATAAGCATTTCATTTTTGGGAAATGGATAAGGATGATACTGGGGAACAAGATGATGAAAGACTGCCTATGGAATGCTGACCAACTATGTCTTAGCAAAGCTTGCCCTCACCATAATCACATGGAAAACTTAGCCAAGTTTACCATCGCTTTAAATGTATGGAATGCTGGCCTATTATTTCAGAGCATAGTTTGCCCTCATATCATCAGATCACAGGTTTCAAATGGAGTCGACAGAATTCTTCACAAATATTCTTACAGAAAATGACAAAAATTTTCAAGTTAAACAAAGGAATCTGTCTGTCTATACTGACCAAATATCAGATCACCATTAGGGATTGCTCACAGAGAAATAGTCTATAAATAATCCTCTGTATAAAATATGAATTGAGTAAACCACCTGTCTCTAAAAATCTCATTTCAACATCTGACAGACTGTTTTCTCAAGATTGACAGGAACTTAACATTAGATAGATTGACTTAAGAACAATATAGCAAGAATTGATTCACGACTGATTCATAAATTGCATAACAATGTCTCAACAGCATCACATTGATTCATGTCATACAAGACTGATTCACATAATGCTTAGGGTGGATTCACTTTTAAAGTAGGATTGTGTTTTGAGTCACTTGAGACAGAATAAAACTGGCTTGAGGGTATAAAATGGATTCATATAAAATATTGAAGAATCAACAGATTTATGACTATGTCAAGATTTATATGATAAAAAATGTATGGCTGATTCATGAATCACTTTTAATTGACATGGTAATATTATGAGAATGATTCAGACCTCAATTTGAAAAATAGAATCAGTATGAATCAATACTCCTTAAGACTGATATCACAAAAAGAAGAGTCAGCAAGATTCATGAATCACCTCAAACTGACAGAAACATGAGAAACCAGTTGTGGTTGATTATCGACAATCGTCTTTTGGATTTAGATTGAAAAAGATTGATACAGATAGCAGACATAGCCATGAAAAATACTTAAGAACTGTTTAGAAACAACTTATTCATGAGCACTGATTAAAAGATTACAAATTTTCTGATTCAGATCAATAAAGAAAGACACACTCTGATGCGTGATGAATCAGGATTCATTGAAATGTTACGATGAATCCATACTGTTGATAATAGATGAATCCATGTTTTCTGACACAGTTGGAATAGAGTACCTGAATTTTTTTCATGATGGATAACATTTGGATGCTTGTAAGATACTAGTTTCCAGTCATCACCAGTTACTGGATAGACAACTGTTATACCAGTATGGCATACAGACAACGAAAAAAAAGAGTTCTATGTAAATTTCACCGTTTTCCAGAGAAAAACAAAATTTCCTCATATATATTTTTTTGGTAAAATCTTGTTCTGAATAACAAATCTGATTGCTATATAAGAACTGGTGTGGTCTAGAAACAGATTTCGACTCGGTGGAACAGTCTGCTAATAATGGCTTAAACACTAAAGCAGTGTTGTTGTTTTTATACAACACCCCCTAAATTATGCATAGTGGAAGACATCATGAAATACATAACTTCTGAGTACCGACTTGGAATGTAGGTAAGTATATAAATATCCTGATTTTTTTTTTTCACTGTAATTTCCTCCTGATTTTCATTTCACTGTAATTTTCTCACAGTATTTTGACAGGGTAGGTACATTTCATGAGTAACAAATTCTTGCATTCGTCTATGTATTGTTCCATGACTGAATAACACATAGTCTGTTCAGTTACCGAAACTGAAATCTTAGGTTGCAATGTAGAGGTGCCTTGATAACACTGTGGGTCCAGATGCATTCTGGGTAGGTTTTTTTTTATGTAAAATCAGTTTGGTGCCGTCTCCAGCTCCTTCATTAACTCACTGGTGATTATGGGTCCAAGTGGTGAGGTCATCTCGCGTGCATTGTCCGGGACGCTGTAGTAACCACATTCCAGAAGTAATGACTCTATAATGGTCTGCATCTGTTCGTAAGTGATCCCTGCTTCCTTAAAGTCTGGATCGTACTGATTGTTGACTGAAAATATAAAAAAAACACCTTTTTAAAATTTTCAGTTTGAGCACAGATAAAACAAAGTGTCATCTACATTTCAGAGAAATCAGCTTTTCGTTAGGCTGATTGGGGACTTCTGACAATCCACTGTTATGGCTTGGCGTCAAGAATTTTGAAAACGAAAGTGTGGAAAAAAAGGTGACAGTACAATAAACCTATTCTTATCTTAAAATTAAATACCAGTAATAGAATTTCAACTGTATATTGAGTTTGACAATTTCATCACTTTTCAATAGACATTAGGAACACTGCTTCCATCATCAGAAACCTGTGTTTCCGGATCTCATATATAACTCACTTTGTCAAATAAAACGTTATCATGTATCAGGACAATTTCACTACAGTGGATAAACAATATCGCCCAGCTCATCTGTAAAATATGTGGTTATGTTGACAAAACTCTTAGGAGATGTCATTCTTAGTTGTTAAATAAGAGGGTATACATGTATATGCTAAAGTTTTTTTTTACCTTTGTCTTTTTCACTTGCTGCCTCCTCAACAGAATTTGCGGAGCTTACTCGCTTACTCTCAGTTGGTCCGAGATTCAGGTCAATAATCTCACGAGAACCAGACATCAGCTATAATGAGAAATAAAAGTCACGATTAGTACAGCTCATTATGAAAAAGATCACACTGTATGGTATAACATGCCACTTTATGGTACAAATTTACTAGCTTACAACAAGATACATTTGTCAATATTAGGGGAGAGTTACTACAATGACGGAAATACTGAACTTTGTATTATGCCATCATTTTATATGTAGATCAACTGCATCATTAAAGGACGATCCCTATAGAATTTTCATTTAGGCATTAACATGTACCATAGTGCAGGTAAATGAAATTCTGTAAAAGCTTGTGCAGAATGAAATGGATGCAGCATTTTTAAAAAGATATCTACTTAACTGAAAGGGACTAGGTAATTACCTGTACTATTTTGCTTCTTTTTTTTTTTTTATGGTTTAGGTCATACTTAAATACCTTGTGTCCTGTGGTGGCATCCAATATTTAGAGGCCATCAGCTATTGTGGTTTTACCAGCCCTTCGAATGAAACAGTAAAAATAAAGGTCCAATGACAGTTCAGGTGCATTGGGTCACTTTTCATTGCAGTGCAATGCATACACCAAAATTTGAAGCCCATCATAGCAAATAGTTGACATCTCTGTATGAGTAAATCTTTCTTGAGTGGGACGTTTTAAAACAACACAAAAACAATTAGTAGTTTGTTTTACCTTCTTAAGTTCACTCTTCAGGTTAAGTGTGGTGCTTTGATGAATAAAGAGCGCTCGTTTAAATCGTTCGACTTTTGTTCGCCTGTGATTGGGATACAGGGTTGGCGGAAGCTGACAAATGTATAGTATCTTATGTAACTGATGTAACAGCTGCAGAATAGGGTCACTGATTTGTCTGACCTTCCTTTGGGAAATCGTCACAGTAGGAGCATTAGCACTATCTGAAAAAACAAAGTAAAACAGCAAATTATTTTCACATTTTCGATGGCGTCCCTTGTACATTTTACATAAGCAGATTCTTTTACCATGAAATAAAGCCAACATTGATATCTTTATTATTAAATAAAACTCCAAAAATGTTGATTCTTCCAATATTAATATAATATATGAAATTTTTTTTACCCTGTACTGCTTAAAATATCATTCCATTTGTAGTCAAATCAGAAAACATTTTGTGTTCATTAGATTAATTCTTACTTTTCTTTTACATATTCATTATGTTGAGATAGTATAACAGCCTTATACATACTTGGTCTTTTGGGCTTCTTCTTGGTCCGTCCGAGGGCATTTGGACTAGGTGTACTATTCGACCTCTGGTATTTTCGAACTTTCATCACCTGCAAATTGGCGGTGGGATCAAGGGAACTGGCGGTACTACCAAACTGACTATTATTAGGTGACGGATCACCAGAGCTGTAGCCAGAGTCACGAATAGCACGAGCTGCAAAAAAAAAATAATAAAGTAACGTAAGAATTACACCAGAGTAAAAATATAATTTGACACAATATAAAATTCCATATCAATTAAAATAATTGTTTTAGATCAAAAGAAAGGTCTATGGTCAATGCTAGTTTTTTTTCAAGTTAAGGTTTTAGCATTTAAAACTGGAAACTATAGATAAAGTTTATGAAAATGAGGGAAAAAAACTTTTTGAAATGTATTTTCTCATACATGTTTGGAACAAAAATTAGCTCAAAGTCAGCTTTTCTAAATTCCTGAACAGGTAGACAGCTTTAATAACTTTATTCACATCTATAGAGATACAACCACCTGTAGAACTTACATGTATTAGGTATGTCCAGAGCGAGAGGAGAGAAAGCACTATGAGGATTCCTGGACTGTCTTTCCAAAGAATTCGTCTTTGGTGTAATCGGAGGTTTTGGAAGAGAAGTTGGTAGAAGTCTGGTTCCTCGTGTACTACCAGCACTACTTTCTCTACTTTCACTTTCACTACTTGGGCAACCTTCGTCGTCATCTGAGGTCCAACCTGTGAAAAGCAAAATATTCATACGCCATTATACAAATTATCTCAACAACAAAGAAACTCATCATAAACTCTGGAAAAGTAGTCCAATCCCTACAAGGCTACTGAGGTCAAAGGTTAACATGAAGATGTTCAACTTGTGTGCAGAAAATGTGGGTTGAAATCCGAGTCAGCTAATTCTAAATCATTTTTAGATAAATTGCAATTGTTGGTATGCTGAGATTGAGCATTGAAAGTGAAACCTGAGAGCCTAGCATAGGACAATGTTTGAAGTATATCACTTACTTTCAACAACCTCTATATGCAGATGAAAGATAAAGACTTTTTAACTAAGCTTCTAAACAACAATGAATGAAAACAAGTGATTGAGTATCAAGCAATAAAAGTCTAATGCTGAGGAAAAGTTCAAATACTATGAGTCCAAGACTCATAGTTCTGCTATAAATAGGTCAAACATTATTCACTTTAACTGTACACACATTTACACATAGCATTCATAAATTTAGATTAATATCTAATCCCTACATCTAATAGATCTATATGTATATATCTGGAATTTCTCCAGAAACCCAGTTTTGTTATTTCACTATGAATGTTGATGAAAATCATTCTTTTTTATGCCTATGTGTACTTCACATTGAATTACAACTGTACGTATCAAAATGGATGACATAACCAGTAGACTTCTCGAAACACTGGACTGATGGAGCGGTATTGTAATGAAGCAAGCCTTACCTCCACTAGACACTGATTCCGACTGAATACACTTTGGTAACTGAATGTCCACCAGCGCTGGGTCAATCACTTCACTATCCTTCAGCCCCTGAGCCCCTCCACTACCGGCAAGGTTAGCCAGGCGATCATATCTTTCCTGAGAAACTAAATGAAGCTTGTGGTATCGTTGCATATTTTGGTTTGCCTCAATGTAATGCCTGAAATGAGAAATATTATAAGAACCTGATCATTGTTTTCGAAACATTTTAATATTTTTCAGAAACTATAGGCCTCTGTAGCCTAATGGCCCTAAGCACGGAGTGCCAGATCATTAACAGAACTTGTTTGCAACCAGTGTCAGCCATTTCCTTTCATGACAGAAATTGCCATTTTTCTTACAGGCGGTTGGCATTTTTTACAAATCCTTAGAAATCTGTCTAAATATTCAAACTGAAACACACTTCTTTGGTCGGTTGATTATATTGTTGTTTAATGTCCCACTCAAGAATCTTTCACTTATAGAGACGTCTTCATATAAGTGAAAGATTCTTGAGTGGGACATTAAACAACAATACAACTAGCCAACCAAGCTATGTAGGTGATCTTTTTGACAAGATTTATCTGTACTTCCAGTACTTTGATAAGACTGGACAGTTTACCTTTGTGCTTTTCTTCTCTCTTTCTCCAGTTTCTTCTCCATGGTTATTTGGCTGACCCTCAGATTATCCATATATACCAGAAGTTTATCCGCTATCTGGGCAGCCAACTGGACAGTGTCTGGTCGATCCTCTACGGACTTACAGATGCAGCTGAAAAAGTATTCATCCGATATTGAAGCATTTTGTACCAATTTGTAAACCAATACAATGCTTGAATATAAAAATTATAGCGGAAGTAAGGGTGAATGTTTACAGTTAGGCCTCATTAATCTGGACACATTTGTTCCCGAGCATATTTTCCGGATTAATGAAGTGTCCGTAATACTGAAACATACTTATCATAATGGCCAATGCAATTTGAACATTTTGTTCCCTAGGAATTTCGTCTGTGGAAGGGTGAACGATCTGGATTATTGGCATCTGGAAAATTGTGGGTCGACTATATTTAGATAAATTCTTAAATCACGATTATGGGACAGTAATGAGAGGGCATTGAGGTATTGCCTCTAAATCATTATTATATACATACCTATTAATAGTCTGGATGATTCTGTCCGAGTATTTCTCTTTGGACACTGGTTTGTAGTCGGCATTCACAATCTAATTATGAGAAAAGTAAACAGTCAGGTCACATATACATCATGTGCTCTTGTAGTAGTTGGATTCTATTTTAACAATTCTATATTGAACCCTGATATTTCAAATTCCCGCTTAATTTGAAAGGATTTGAACATTCCAGCCAAAACCCTGATTATTTGAATGAAGACTGAAAGTTCACACACATCCTGGTTTGACTGTAGTTCAGTTAAACAAATATTGTCATGGAAACGTGCATACCTTTGTTACTAGTGTGAGCATGTTGTCGGAGAAAAACGGAGGCGTCAGCGTACACATCTGGTACAATATACAGCCCAGGGCCCAAATATCGGCCCTCTCTCCGTATGGGTGATTCTGCACAATTTCTGGGCTGAAAATAACAAATGAAAAGTTAAACTAAGTTTAAATAGCATTATACACTATTTTAATGCCATTTTTACTCATACAAAGTTCCAGTACATGTATATAAAAAATCATGTTTCCCTACATTCACACGTAAAAGCCTTTGCAAATTTGCATATACACATTACATACTGCGAAAAGAATACTTTGTTAAAAACAAATCTTTTCGAAGCACTGATGCCTAATGGGTGTAGCAATGGTTTTTTTTTTCTTGAAATTTAGTCATAGAGATTATAGGATAAATATGTGACGCCAACAAGATATCCTGTCACAAACAATATCTGTTCGATTTGAGAAGCCCTGTTGAAAACAGCTCAAGATCTAAACGAAATGTTAAATCGACAGACAGAATGTATGCCCACAAAATCTTTGTCCTGGGTCAGTGGAAACAAGAACAGCATCAACACTTACCACCAATAAAGAATCGTTCCTACGGCTGATGTCATCCTACTGCAATCACTCCTTTTCTGTTTTGCCAAACCAAAATCAGCTGAAAAAAGGGACAGAGAGACTTGATAATGCTCCTCAGGGCTAAGTTTAGAGCTAGATTGATAACATTTGGAAAATTCATTCTCTAAAATCGTTCTCCTTCATTTCTAATAAATATTTAACAAAAGATTCGCCTATTTTACATGTACATATCCTGCCAGTTTACAGACTTTGTTGTTTTATAAATTTAAAACTTTTTAATTTTTAGGTGCTGTACAGTGAAACTTGCATATAAAAGCTTCTTCTGACCACAGCAAAAGCAGTCTATATACAGAGCATTTTTATACAGGGGTTGATTTTTACACAAGTGATACTATTGGGGACAGCAAAGAGCAGTCTTTAGAAACAGTTTTTACCTGCAAGTGATCACTGAAGCAGGTTTTTTCTGTACAGTGGACCCTCACCTAAAGACCACCTCACTTAAGAGACCACCTCACTAATCAGACCAGCAAAGACCATAAAAATCAGTCTATTTATCACTTTTTAAGGCTATTTCAACTTCACCTAGGAGACTGCCTCAGTAATCAGACCAGTATTAGCCAGTCACTTGGATGGTCTTAATAGCAAGGTTCCACTGTGTTTAAAAAATAGACAAAACAATTTTGTTTGTAAGTATTGAGCTTACTTATGGTGACTTTGTCGTCCTCTCCCAGCATGATGTTATTTGGCGTGAGGTCTCGATGTAAGATGCCTTTCTCCTTGTGAAGGTATCTCAGTGCCAGCACCATCTGTAGGAGTATGTATGAGAACTGTCACACATGAAGAACATTTGACAAAAGTAAAGACAAAAGTAAAACCTAGGGAGATATTTCTCAAACTTACACGTAAAACTATTTACACTTGTACTCTGTAGATTTTGACATAAAAAACAAAACTTCAATTTGCTAAAGATTATTAAAAAAAACTTATCCTCCATCTTTTGACAATATATGGCAAGTCAACACAGGGATATTGATAAACCATTAAGTCAAAAACTCACCTGCATAAATATATTCCAAATTCTATCTTCTGAAAATGTTTCTTTCTTTTCTTTCAGGGAACTAAAATGTTCCCCAAGTGGGGCACCCTCGATAAGTTCCATGACTATATATAATCTCTGGCCTACAAATGCACATTAAAAATACAATCATCACATATGAATACAAATCGTTATAATGTTTAGACATTGGGTCTTGTGTCAGTTTGAAAATGTATCCATTTTATATTTCTCTTTCCCAAAAAATGTATAATCATGAAAATGTTTACCTATGAGTAAATATGAACATATGAGATGGGTGTGGGGTTGTACATTTTTTTTGCTTATTACAACATTTCATATCTTCCAGTTAAATACTGTATACAATGGAAATTTTTGCCCCCATTTTCTTTTCGCCACCTTCGCCCTCGCTGTCAGTTGTTCAACAAAGTTATTTTTCTTGAATAGAATTATGACAAGACTAAGCAAATTCATAAGGGGGCGAAACTATTTGGAAGTACACAGGACAAAAAATAAGCCCAGGTGAAAATTGCCCTGTATACAGTAGTGATGTCTTTTTCAATTTTTTTTCCGGTGCATAAGAGACACTGGTCACTTTCTATTGACCACTGACCTTGAACAAGTCAACTGTTAAACTTCAAACATATATAGAATTGACGGAGGCAAGGTTCAAACAGAGATAAGAAATATTGTAATTCAAAGTATCATGATGTCATCACCTAGCTATTGAGGTTCACAAGTTTGTTAGTTTTTATTTTGCTTTATGCCAAACTCGGCAATATTTCAGTCATATGGTTGCGGCCAGTTTTTCTTGATGAAAGAGAGACCTTGATTACAAATGTATCGGGGAAGAGACCACTCGCTTTCCGCAAGAGGTCTATATGAACATTTTTTAGTGTATTGGTACACTGAATTTAGTGTAGCAAAACATTTAGTTAAAAATTCAACTTACTCTCGAGAAAAGTCTTGTAGTATCGTACAATATTTGGATGTTTCATCTGTTCCTTTATAATGGCAATCTCATTTATGATCTCACCGACACTTTGATCTCGCTCCTGAGAATTTTTGCCAAATGCAGGATTCTCGAGATTTATCTGAAAATGACAGGGGTATAGAAAATCATCAAACAGAGCCATAAATAATGGAAGCTTAGTATTGAATCAGGTAATTACATCTAAAGCTTTGAAAGGGTATAATCAAAGATAAAATGAAGAACTGTCAAAATGTATAGTCTGGGAGAATATGGCCTTGTACTAATTGTCTCAGCTAAAAAGAGCAACAACTTGAACCCTCCTCAGGGTGAAATGGACTCTTCCTTACCTCCTGCAGTAAGCCATAAGTGTATAACATCTCTTTTACCTCATCCCATTTTTAGTTATTTTACTTTCGGAATTTTTTTTATGAATACATGTAGAAAATTTCAGCAAACACACAAACTCAAAAGTCATGGAAAAGGGTCACAATTGTATATTAATTACCTCAAATAATATAAGCGTGAACCATTATTCTCAATTCAACTTCACAAAAATGCCAAGAAGGAGATACTTGAATACCTTAATTTTAGAGAAAGAGAAAATATTTTATCTTAAGCTTGAAAGTATACTCCAGGTTACCGATAGTAAAAATCTCTCACCTCTTTCATAGCCAAAAATGAGTGACCAGCAGTTCTTTTCTTGACTTTGAAAACAGACCCAAAGGCTCCAGAACCAAGCAGCTCAAATACTGCAAAGTCCCCGATATGTCTGCTTGGTTTCTTATTCTGATTTGTCTCACAAATATTATTACTTATTTCATCGATCACATTTACCTGAAAAAGATAAAGGTAGACAATAACGGGTAAGAATTTCAGGCTGTGTCATCGAAATACAAAATTTCGTACAAGATTTTTTTTACAAGTATGCATGAAAATGCTAAAAACTAACATTGCATGTTGCATAATAGCATCAGATGAAATATCTTTTTTTTTTTAAGCTTACGAGTGCTTCTATGAAGTTATACAAAACTTACATTTAATTACTCACACATGTGAACTTTTTAAAATCAGTTCAGCATTTCTTGAGCAGACATAAATGTCAATTGTATTCATTGACAACCCAACAATTGAGCCAAAATTCTACTTTTTTATCAAATTCTTTTGAGCACATTTTTAAACTAAAATTTTAAAGAGGATGTACATAACATAAGTTATCAAGAAAATGCTAACTTGCTGCTATGATTGGTTTAAATCATGAGATATTTTTGAGAATAAAAGGTCTGAGAATTGTTTCCTTCACCACTGACTTAAAATTAAAACTTGGTATAAAGTTGCATTTTAAAACTTAAATGCATCACAAGCATACTTACAGATAAACCGTTGATTTTCTCGACCAGAGATCGATAAGCATTTAATTCTCGATTGTAATGTCCAATATTTATAAACATCTCATACAGGTCTGGTGGAAACAACCTCTTAAACATTCTTCTGTTTCTCTCCATACTGAATAGGAATCGTAATGCACGGAAACTGTTTTTCTGTTTGACAAGAAAAGATAAAAATAACTTCAAAGGAATTTTAAAATTACATTTCATATTCATCTTTTATGTATTTGCATGAGATTAATCTGAAGATGTGAGCAAAATACATAAATATACAACGTACATTGATTAGTAAACATAAGTACAATTATATAAAATTTCCATTTTCAAAATATATATATGATGAAAATTGATCTCAGTTTTCATCTTGTAGAAAGTGTAAAAATTCAATGTGTAAATAACAATACAAAAAAAATCAAAATCTGAAAATCGATGGACTCCTTTTCAAAGCTGCATTGCATAAAGATCCCTTAAAATCAAATTGAGAAGTCAAACACTATTACCACTGTCAATAACCAATCAAATTTCACACTACACTTAACTTTGCTTGTAGAGTTTTTTCTCGGGACCGTTAATTTAACTCCGTTACATCAGTATTTCGTTGTCTCAGGTTTTACACATAGTGAAGGTAAAAAGACATGATTCTTAGATTTAGTTCATTAATACCAGAAATTTGGTGTTTCTGACTTTGCAATTTTCAAAGTTAACTGTACCAAAAATAATCATTGATGTAAGGAAATAACACAAAGGAGGTTTCATAAACAAGGATATGATATTTGACTCTTAATGAAATTTGAATAGATCTTTGTGCGACACGGCATGGAAAAGGGCTCAATTAAGAAAAAAATTACCATTAAATTGATACAAATGAAGGTGATTAAATACAAAGCATTTTGCTTACCTGCAGATTTTTGAATAACTTCCTTTCTTTATCCGAGCATTCCTTACAAGCGGGTAGTATCAACAGCCCAAGCGAGTAGATACCGTTGGCCTGGGCTATCTGTTGTGCATTAGCATCTATCATGACTAGTTCTGTCAGAGCTGCGCAGCAGGCTGGAAAGGAAAGAAAAATATAAACTACTTGTCAATGTAAAAATCTAGACAATCTGTCTGATATTTGAGTTATGAATCTAAATGCTATTTCTGTACATTTTCTAACTTTGTCTCTCTCTCTCTCTAATGGTAGAATGATGAATAAACAAACTTCACAAAATAATTCAAATGAGACTTTTCCTGTTCTTAAGATGAGACAATAATAAAACTGAGGCTCCGCATCACAGTAGGTACCAATAATTCAAAGATCTGTCAGTGTAAAACGCCAGGAAGTGCCAAACAACAACAGAAATTTTAAGCCCCTAATTCAATGATAACTCCATATGAGAAGAAGATTCTTGACTGGGATGTTAACCCTTTCAACCCCAATTATCAGAATGGTAGGCTCTTTCTAATGGTATTAGATCAGTCGATTTCTGTTTTTGGTGTCGAAAGGGTACACAATAATTTTGATACAAGTGAGGTATTACAAGAGTTATCTCCCTTAGTTATTGTATTAAAACTAAAAACATACCTGACTTAAGTTTATACTGGAGCTCCATCAACTCATCTGCCTGTTGACAGGAGAAAAAAAAAAACACAAGTCAAACGATGTTGTATCAAATGTGATCATTTCTAAGACAAATTTCCCCTTTTGTTGATACAAATTCTAATTTTGGTCTCAAACTGTTGGTAAGATCTAGCCTGAATCATGTTTTAAATTGATAAATTTCTCCTTTTACAAGTACAATGTATAGGCCTACATCTTCAAATTATGTGACCTTGAACTTTGAGATAAATGTGTGAAGGTCATAATTGCTGCTAAGATACAACATAATCCCTTATGCAAGTAGCATTCATTTTAAAATTTCTATACCTATCAGGATAAATATTACTTGATAATAAGTGAGTGTAGAAAAATATGTTGTGATGATGAACTTCTGTGTTTAACCCACTGCCCCCTAATACCACATTCATTTCTTATTTATTGGAAGAGTTCACTTTGAAATTCCAGGTGTCAATGATTTGAACCAATCTATGACACAAGTGCATTGATATACCCATCAACCTTAAAACACAAAAGGAAATGAACTGGCAAAATACAAGATTACCGCATCAAAGGTTATTGGTTCAAAAAGCATAAACAGTTGTATACCCAACCAGTGTTATTTTGTATGAAAAATTCTGTATAAAAGCAAAGATGACATTATGATGTCAGACGATATTTGTGAGTTTTGACATTATAATCATGTCTTGTGAATACAGAAATGTCATCTACATGAAATTCTCACAAGTGCAAATAAAGAGCTATATTTTTTTTTTTTTTGCAAAATGACATTACGATAACGTCAAAAGATGATCTGCCCACAAGGTAGAAACAGGTTGTATGTGAATAATGAAGAATCATGGGTGTGATCTGACAAAATTTTGATGTCAGCTGTCATACCGTGATGGTGGTGACATTATCACAGTGTCATGGGGGTGAAAATGATGTGTGACATCATGAAAACAAATCTTTTGATTTGTGCACCAAGTGACTTTATAACATCAACTGAGGATAAATGAGGAAATCTTGATGTCACCGAATGAGACACAAGAGGTGGTCTATCATGTGCAGTAGATTTGGAAAAAGCGATGACCAGACTGGGATTCGAACCCAGGCCTCCTGATAACCATGTGACTTATCTACCAACAGAGCTACCTAATCTGACACTCCCTGTTATACTCTTTCTCTCTGTTTTCAGAGATTTCCAGCACTGAAATCTCATACATGACTTTCTAACAATT
Source organism: Pinna nobilis (assembly GCA_016161895.1). NCBI lineage: Eukaryota > Metazoa > Mollusca > Bivalvia > Pterioida > Pinnidae > Pinna > Pinna nobilis. The sequence continues at coordinate 5,662 of JACSZP010048312.1, read as the reverse complement.
TACGAGTTATTTTGTTGGGTGCTAAAGAAAAAGACAAGGAAAAGGTGACAATCAGACTAGGATTCGAACCCAGGTCTCCCACTAATCGTGTGGATGCTCCGCCAACTGAGCTAACCTGTGTGACATGCCCAGTCTCTGTTACACATGAAATTGGTCTGTTAATTAAGTTAGGATTTACTGTAGGGGCAAGTGTGATATGAAGATTTCATCTGATGATTACAGAGGGTGATGGAAGGAGATAAGGTTCAGGAGATGCACAAGTTCACACGAGGGACAGTGAAACACAAGCAAAATGATTTCATTGGACCTGGCCAACGACAGATGATGATAGATGAATGCGTGCATTCACACAACACAGCAAATCGAAAGCACGTCTCTCACCTTTGTAGCAGAAGGTTTGCTACTTTTCTTGTTCATGCCTAGATCCCATATAGCCTGTCATGTATAGACAGATACATGTAACTTTATTTGTATGTACACAAGCAGTTTTTACACTTTTGAGACTTAATAGATATTTTTGAATTTCGGATTTGAATAAGGAGTGAGCTCAAGAGAACAAGATTTTTCTGCATTTGGTGGTTGGATAGAAAGACCTGTACTGAGAAACAATCCCTATTGCAATGGAAAAGGGGCACTTCAATTGAAATTTTATTCAGAGCATGAAAAACAGTAAGTTTCAGACCTTAATCTTAAAGGTACAAAAATGAATAATTATGTATGTAACACATCCTCCAATATTGGTAAACGGGCATGCAAAGCTTGACCACCTCAAGGATATGAAAAGGACAAAAATGTGTTTTGGACGGACAGACAGTAATTACCATAGGGCTTCCACATTATAGTGGTGGGCCCTCTTGTTTGAGTACAGTAGAACCTGTCTTGAGAGACTATCCCTTCTGCCATGGAACTGTGGTCTTTCAAGACAAGTGGTCTCCCTTGACAGGTTTTATTCATGATTGTCTAAAAATGTATATTTCTTATGAGTGTTCTCTCAAGGCAGGTGGTCTCTCATGACAGGCGGTCTCTCATGACAGGCGGTCTCTCATGACAGGTGGTCTCTCATGAGAGGGTTCTTTCAGGACAGGTTCCTCTGTACTAGGTAGTTCCTGTTACGAATGAAATTTGAGCACTTACATCATCTATTGGAGTTCTCCCATGTGGACCAGCACTGGCAGCTCCATCACTCGTCTCTGTTCTCTCCGTAATGAACTTCCTTTTGGGGCTGTGAAAAGGGTAAATTGAAAAATGGGTTGAAGGTCACACGAGATGTATATTTCTGATGAAAATAATATTTACGGTACTCCTTTATAAAAGAGCTCCAAAAGCAATAACAGAAATTTCTGATGAATTTCCCTCAAGGGAGAAAAATATAGAGGTATCATCTCTCAATTTTTTTTTTTTTTTTGCACATCAAAAATGAAATAAATAAATAAAAAAATAAAGAAAAGAAAATCAATAAATAAAAAATAAAAAGAATAATTGAAAGTGAATCTAGAGATGACAATTCAACAGCAACTTGTTGTTGTTGTTGCTATGTTGTTTAACGTCCCACTCAAGAATATTTCACTCATATGGAGACGTCACCGTGTGTTGGTGAAGGGCGACAAATTTTGCCTGTGCTCAGCACTGCTGGCCGTAGAGCAGGGAGGGTTCTTTAATGTGCCAACTCCTACTGTGACAAGGGACTTAAAAAGTAACACAAAAGTTTATCAAATGACCAAGAGAATATTCAGGAAGATACTCACTCTAACAAGGACAGGATGAGAGGTATACCCCCCATCTGTCTGATTTCCTTACTGGCGATTGGGTCTTCACATAGCTGCACAAGACACCAGATGAGAGGTAACAAGAGGTTGACGTTATTACACTGAAGCTGACTCAGAAGGATCGGGATACCGTCGTAGCTTGTCACCGTCTCTTTACACTGATACTCTCGACACAAACTCTCTAATAACTTTGCAGAAAGCCTGAAGAAAATAATACATATTTATGTATCAAAAATCTTGAAAACAAAGCAAATAGAAAAAATTATCTTCCTAATACTGTTTGATTTATTCTTTTATTTATTCACGTCCATGTTAAAAAAAAATCTTTAAAAATCTGTTAATATGTTCTACCCAAGATAACACAGTGTACAGATTAGAAGGAAGTCTCTCATTCCGTTGCTACAAGAGGTTGAAAAATTCAAATAAATATGCTATTTCAATATGAGTAGTTTAAAACAGGACCATAATATCTTATTTTCTAGATTTTCATCATTTTCTGTCCCTTTTCAATTTAGAGACCACTTTTTGTTGAAGATCAACATCAAAATCAAGTATTTTCAACATCAAAATCAAGTATTTTTATCACTTTATAGGGTTTTCTGAGCTCCCATTGGAAACTGCCTGACTTATATGACCAATCTGGTCTAAGTGGTCTAGATAGTAAGGATCCGCTGTTGCACATGTACTTACTTTTTGGATAAGCTGTCATAATCCTGAATTATGTTCAGTAAAATCTCTATACAGTTCATCTCTCCAATCTGCTTCCTGGGCTTTGAACTGTAAAAATATAAGTTTAAATATGATTCATTTATCACTGTCGTCGTCGACCACTTGATAAAGGCCAAGGGGCAGAAAATTTGTGGAAACAGAGTGTTTTGTTATACATTTCTACAAGGAAACTTCCATTTGGAGGAAATTGGATTATATTCATATTGATTCAATTTGGATTCATGATAACAAGCTCTCAGTTCTCATTTGTATCCCTTTTCAAATTCTCTCAAATTAAATTCAAATTTTCTTAATATTTTTTTTCTAAACTTGAGGTTTTAGAGCCTTTGTCAAACTTTCTGATGACTGTTTGTCTTATGGTTGTGTCCAACATTACCTTACCAATGAGAACTCATCAATTTGGAATTCTTCAATGCAGAAAATTTAATATACATATATACATTTACTAACTGTCCTTTAACTGGCAAATAATTTGTTAATATCATAATGAGGCATTAATTCACTCTGGTCTAAGTACATATGTATCTAAAGCAATTTGTCCTAATTCTGAATCCTACTTAGTTCAAACAAAAATTGAGGAAAATATCTGTTGACCAAGCACTACAAATCCCCAACGTTACAAATTGCGTTAAAAAATAAGCATTTCCGTGAATGAATAAACACAGTAACACGCTGACATTTGAGAATAAGTAGATGTTGCTAAGTAATATACTCATCTGTACCTTTGTGACAGACCAATCAGTGCATGCAATGAACAATGAAGGACTATGACATCACTGGCATGCAGCAAAACAACCAATCCCTGCAAAGGAAAAACATCACATGACAAGATGAATGAACACATACACATAAAAAATTAAGAAAATTATTTATAAAGAGGGGAACTGATGTCATTAACTGCATGATAGAAAAGTTCATGTATTTCTCTAAGCCCATCATTATAGACCCAAATCGTCAGCCATGTATATGATCCCTATCTTACCTTATGTGCATCACAGTCAGTCAGCCATTCCCTCTGTTGTTCATCTGTGGCAACAAACTTCTGGAAGATGTCTGGAATTAAACAGTTTACAAAATTGTTCAATGTAATTTTATAACGGCCTCCTTAAATAAATAAATAATTAATTAAAAATGAATAAAAATGGATAAAAATATATAAATAAGGGGAGACAATTCAATATGAATCAGAAAAGTAACAGTATTTTCTCTAAAAATGTTAACTGTGTGATGTCTTATTGCAAGACTCATGTGGATATACCAAAGTTAAAGAGACTGCCCCTTCTGTCATGTATGGCAACTGTTTGTAGCCTTACAGACAAGCAGACTGAAATTTATCATACCCTTGAAACTCCAAGTTCGGGGAATAATATACAAACAAATAAAGCGGTGCGATATTATGATTAATCAAACTAATTGTGACCAGTCCTCAACCAATGGGAAAGCTCATAGAGACTAATGAATATTAGTATAAGTATGTAAAAAAGAGAAATATGGACGAGAAAATCCTTACTTGTCATCTCCTTAAGAATGTCCACTATATATGGACTATCCCCATACTGCATGTAACTGTTTGTGGCTTTCTCAAAAAGCTGAAAAAATTAGAAATTGAAAAATTGTCAATACTTTATTCAGCATTATCTCATTCATAGACCACAGTAGAAACTAAGATAGCAAACACTTTAAATGTTATACATTTTATACTCTAACTTTTTTTTTTAATCAATTAACTCTAATGATAAAGAGAATGACTATTTCTTGTGCTCTTTAGTGCGAGGGGGTACCCTCTCTGACAATTCTATTCCGGCAATGGAGTCATTACAAAGTGTTGCATGACATTAAAGTTTAATTGGAATGATTTTTTGTAGCAGCAAGAAGTGAAGTAAGACTAATCAGTGGAGCGGTTTGGAATGATGCACAACCACGAATTGATTACTTTTACATCATTCACCATGAGTGATCACAAAATCAGAAAAGCTTAACATATTTGTCACTGTACCTCTGATAGAACTTTGAGGCCTGTTAAAGAGTAGAACACATTTTGGTACGGTGGGTCTCGCATAAAGATCCGAAGGCATGTTAACAGTCGCAGAATGTTCTCTGGAGGAGCTCTGTCTAACCATTCTCTGAAAACACAAAATCAAGTGATTAAAATACATGTTATTTGCATACATATTCTTAATTAAAAAAAAAAACCAAAAACCTTGTTTCAAACCTGAAGTTGAGATTCCAAAACTCTAAAAATTTGAAGAAAATTAAGAAAGAAATTATTTTTTAAGTAAAAACTTGACTTACGAACAACACAGTCTCTGCTTGATTAATGCTGAGAATATCTCTGAGAACTTTTCATGCTGTGGATGATTAGTAAAATTTCTTTGTGACTGGTACTTGCAACTGTAAGAAAAAGAATCCAATTAACTTTGGTTAAACTAAAAACTGGAAAGTCTAAAAAATACATGTACATATTTGGTTACAAATCTATCAAATACTATTATTATCAAAACACGTTAGTGTGGGATATTATCTTCTAGATCGTGTCATTCCATCATCAATAGAAAAAATAGTCCCGCACAAACTTGATCTGGTATTATGTGTTACATGAATTACAATGTACACAAAGTTCCACTATAAATACCTATATACAGATATTTAATTTTTCCTACATGCAAATCTACAAACCTGAACTTCTCCAATGCCACAGACTCTGTTGACTGGTGTTGATGCTGGCCAGACTTTGGTTGAGGAAGTGGCCATTTCTGAGATCTTTTGGACTGACATTGGTATTCAAGGGACGGAAGCTTCAATAAAAAATAACATAAAGTATCAATATTCGAACATTGGTTCAATTATGTGTTTTGTTGAATCAGAGAGAGAGAGAGAGAGAGAGAGAGAGAGAGAGAGAGAGAG